>WMED01002333.1:0-24567 GCA_019650415.1 Pipa parva
CGCGCACGCAAAATATTGCTAAGTTCTATTGTGTTCGCGACTGACGCAGTCGCCCGAACTTTTCGCACTACTTCGGACAATGGTGAATTCCCCCCTTTGTTGGTTGTATTTTTTATACTCTTTCATAACTAAATTTCTATTCTGCTATTACCCTTTCCCAAGAAAACGGGAAACCAAGGTGGAGTTTTAAAAAAAGAAGTTACAAATGGTGCATATTGCCTTGTAGATAGTTGCAATCGTGCTTCACTAGTCAGCTCTTGCTGAACTACAACACTCAACATCCCAGCTGGGCTATTCAGTGCCTATATTGTACATTTCTAGACTCTCTACTCACATACACCCTGTGGGCATAGGTGTTAGCATTTACTGTGTGATTCTTTCTGCTTAGAGCAATAGAGAGAAAGATGAAAGAACATCACTAGCAGCTGGTTAAAGGCTTTAAATAGGCACATACGCTAGTCATATGCCAGCTGGGTGCCAATTCAATTTGCATGGTGCAGATGTTAAGCTTGAAGGCATGCAGATCCATGCAGCATGATCATTGAGTAAATTCTAAATGGGAATATCAGATGAGCTTACTATTCTCAATTTAAATCCCGAGTCAACCTAGAACCACTATATTACTACTGAGCCAGGGCAAGGAACAAATGCACCTGTTGACAAGTGACGAGGTTAACATATTGGTGATTAAATTACGAGCATTTTTAATCAACACCACGGAGGTTTCACATTCTAAATGATAGAATTGTCTCACAATTCCTTTGTGTAGGAGCAATTTTCTAATATAGATACTAAATTAGACTAATTGTCAGCTTCAGGGGACATCTCAGCTCTGTGGGTAAACTATGGCAATACAAGGAATCATGTATGAAGTTGAGGGAAGGAAGGTATTCTTATGAAACAATAATCAGGGACATAGCATAGACTATACAAACCTGCAATACAAAATTTGTCTGGTTGGTAACGAATTGCTCCCAGTGAGCAGTGCCACCAATATCACTAAAGGATCTTGTAAAATAATGAAATATTTGGGTTTCCTTTTGCAGGTCCCTTCAGTTGGAAAGGGAACTAGTGCACAAAGACAACTGAGATAGAGATATTATCTAGACTATCTGATTGCCATTTACTTTTACATAAAAAAAGATTATATTTTGAGGCCAAACAGCCTTCCTTCATCAAGCTAAAATATAATATTTATTGTTTACAAATAAATATGGGTTTCCCCTTAGCTAATATCCACTGGAGCTGGCTTACTGGTTTTGTTTACTGCATTGCTGCATTGCATTGTGGTTGGAGTGCACTGAACATGCTCCTGGATTAAAATAACAATTATTTAATTCCTTTGTCTAGGTTTTTTTTTTTTCTTCTTTTTTTGCTCATATTTCCAGTTGTGCAGTCATCACAATGCATCGGACTGCAACATATCATGCTGCCACAAATTAAAGGACCAAATCAAAACTCCCATTTGGATTGACATGGCGTTTATTCAGATACAGAACTTGTAAAGATTTCATCTTTGAAGTGAAATTCCTGAATTGTATTGTTTTCTGTCTGTTTTGATCTTTACTGATTGCGGCCATGACATTAAACAGTCCCATTGTTTTCTATAGTGTTTTACAGAAAGAATGTGCTTTAAATCCTAATTTTAAATGCTAAATAGCTAAATATTATACTTTCTAGACAATTTAGAATGTTTGGAAACACAGATCGAATATATAGTAACTATGTATTCTATATATATAACTTGCAATTGAGGCATTTTCAATTTTTGGTGTTACTGATCTTTTAAGGTAAACATACGTTACCTGTTCACAAACTGGGCTGTTGTCATTGACATCCATGACAGTCACCTCAACCATTGTCTGGGACACAAACAGGCCATCAGTAGCCGTTATATTAAGAATGTACAAATCCTGCTCTTCCCGATCCAATGGCCTCTTCACATATACTTTCCATTCATTCTGTATCAGCCCTAAGGCAAATTTTCCTTTTGGATTTCCTCCTAAAATAACATTTACAAAAAAACAAAAACAAAGTTTCAATTATAATTCTATTCCTAATTAGTATAGTGATTATGGTTTCTATGGCAAATTTAAATCATTATATTATTTAGCAACATATTACTTAACTCACCCTAATTTGTTTCAGTAGTTTAAAAACTAAACTCATTTCAAAGAAATACTAAAACTGAAAGAAGTGACTCAGTAAGACCACAGACCTTAACTGACCTGAATATATTCATGTGTCACCTTTTTGTGTCCTTCAGCAAATCAAAATTTCCTTGTTGCTTAGACAACAACATTTAATGTTGTTTATGAACCTGAAAAATCAAGTAATTAAGCAGACTTGATAATTGTATGGTTTGTCACTCAGGAAAGTAGAAGGGCTACATGACTTGGATGACTTTCAAGCAGTAATTAAATCCTTAGAAAAGTAATCCAAAAACACATCACTGAGTTTACTAAGATGATCATGTTACTATGACTTCATAGACACTTTCTCATGTATAGAATGTCTATCACAATAGTCCATCCAACCACAACCAATGTCTATGTCCCTGGCAGAACGTGCAGTGATATTTTGTCATCAGTCAATCATAAGATTATCTCTAAAAATGCAGAGAACCCTAGATATAAAGCAGAACAGAACTATTACATCTTCAGTGGAAGTATTTAGACAATTCTCATGCATTTCCAGAAGAAATGAATCCTATTCTGGTAAGAGAAATAACTATAATTAGGGGAATATTTACTAAGGCCACTTCAATTAGTTCCAAACTGTTTCATTGTCAATGTTAATTTTCCTGGACATTTCGATTCCCCTGATTTATAATGGATTGATAAAAATGTTTCTGCTTGGAAAAAAAAAAAAAGATCGTTATCGATCAATATTGATCAGTTGACAGTGGCACATTTTGCAGTCTTTTTCAGTTAGGTTCACCTTCCATTACTGATTGATACAAATATCAATATCATCTATTTTGACTGTGACTAAATGACAGAAACAACTCCATATTGAATAGTAGGTTTTTGCCAGCCCCACTTGTCCCTAGATAGCAACTGGACTCAATCAAAGAACAATCCAATAGGCTGTCTAAATATAATCATCACTAAAGTTAAGTCTTCAGAGAAGATGCACTTTGCCACGGGACACGCTACATAGAATATTTCATTAGCTGCTGAATATGTTTCCAAGAAAAAGAGAGCCATTCCGTTATGGAATTATCTAATGAATGATTTTTGTCATTCTGCCCGTTAAGTGGTCTCCTCATTATTCATACTCCTTAAAAGAAAGCAAGAAGGTGAGGTTACATATAAAGAAGTGGAAGTATTAAATACCCCTAATGAGAGATCATTTAAGGAGCAGCCTAAAGGAAAGCAATGTAATTAATAGGAATTTATCAGACTGAAGGTCATGAAGAAGTGAGAAAGCTGAAGCAGAACAACCTTTTATTCAGCAGGGACACTGACATTGAGAGCTGGCAATAACACTTTTCTACATCATTAAACTATATTGAGACAGATTCTCCTTGGAGATGGGACATTGCTTTGTGTTCACTGGAGATACCATGTCTAGTAGGGTCAGGCATAAGTAAGATGGAGTAGATCTATTGCATGAAAATCATTGAAGGCAGTGAGATGGGTAAAAGATGATTTGGATGGCTGATTAGTCTTATGTGTATAATACGGATGATATTCTGTTTCTGAAAAAGCACAGGGTGGACAAAATATCTTTCAGCAAGTTCATAAAATTGACAGATGACGTAGATCCAAAAGGACACGGTGTCCAGTAGCTGCTCCTCAACAATCAATTACATGCCATGTACACTTCAATTTTTAGCTGATGCATATACTACACACACACACACACACACACACACACACACACACACACATACACACACACACACACATATATATATGGCATGCTGATACACCTAGTTATTATTAGTTATTTACACTGTGACCACCCAGGAAAAATTTATACAGAAAGGTAGATGTTTCTGTACAGATCAGTTTAATTATAAGATAAATATACAGATTTCTTCAATGTATGATATATAGCACAAATCTTTGGCAAAACACATTATCAAGTTGATGTGCTTGACACTTGTAAGGTATGGTACATTTGTGGTCCTGATTCCCCTTATTAAATGGTATGTCCCAGCAACCCCTGCCCTTAGTCATGTCTAAGGTGTCTTAGGTGTATTTGAATTATGTGAGCTTGCTGTAAGATGCAATATTGTTGGGACAGATAAGGCTATCTGAAGGCCAGTTGATCAGAGCCAGGTTCACTATTGAGAACGTATAAGAAGATAGAGAAACTGATAGTTCAGGGGATAATGGTGCTTTACAGATTACATATAATAGTGAGAAAGCTCGTCTTAATCACCATGCATGGGTTCCAGTAACCTGTTCCTCTTCAGTCCAGTTAATGTCCATTGTTCAGGGTCACAATAGCATGTGCCCCTCATTTTTGTGTGTTTCTGTGTACTGGTAAGGAATTTACCTGAGAAAGGTCTGTGTGAATAAGCTTAAACTGGGGTGTATCGATGTAAATGCATGTGCAATGGAAGTAAAGTACAGATCCAATACCACAGAAACATTACACAGTGATTGCTTTGCTAAGTTTGATTGTATAGACTTGATAGACTACTGTCCCCGATCAGCTCAATTTAATATGCTGAGAAATTATGCTAACCTGCTTGCAGACTATTGACTTATTGACTAAAGGCTGAATAGTCGCGTATAGCTCTGAATTCGCATTTAATCACCGCTTCCCCATGTTCACTTATTAAGAAAATTCAGCAATGTGGTGAATATGCATCCAATTTAAGATAGTCACGAATTTATGGAGCTCCTCGCATTACTTCGCATGCAGGTGCCCAGGTAATATGTGTATTCAGCAAACGTCACTGCGCTTCACTGGGGAAATTCACATCACTGCGCATGACTTCCCATCCTGCTTCTATTCGACTGACTTCCCCACACTACACATCCGACAGCTTCTGAAGCAGTCTGACTGTTCGACCAATCTATCCACAGCTTCATCAGTAAGCAGAATTGAATTTGTGACTGTTTTGTTGATGCAATTCAAATGGTCACGAAGTGAATTCGACAGCTAAATTCATCCTTTAGTCAATAAGGCCCATGATGTTGTTTAATATTTCCTTTCCGTTCCAAACCAAACCACATTTGCTTTTCTCTGTACAGAACCCACAAGGAGTTCTTGATTAAAGGAGCGCGATTAGCAATATTTCATTCATTTCAAAGTATTGACACGAAAGGAGAGTGGGTAGAATACAATTAAAAGCAGCTGTTGGCAAAGGTTGGTATTGTTGTTAAATTCACTTCAAGCTACCCAGAAATCACCAGCACGTTTCATGAAAGGACCCAGGGTTTTTTTTCTTTTTACTAAAACTGCTAAAAAATCTTTTTACGTATTAGATAATTCATCCAGGTGGGCACATAAGCATCATATCATTTGCTTTGCAATCACCATTAAACAAACCAAGTGAATCTCATTCTTATAAGTGTTATGGGTTTTTTTTGTTTGTTAAACCTTATAATGTAAAAATGATTTAACGCTTCAAAGCTGTAAGTATTATTATATACTAAACTCTTGTAAATTCTGCAAACTCAATGAAACCATTTCACTTAATTTAATTGTATTTGTGAGACGCATAAACAGCGACATTACGGCTTTCTGTTCCTTACCATCCTTGTACGGTGACAATGTAACACATCGGGCAGGACGATGTTATGAAAACCATGTCATTTCTCTTTGAAAATGATAAATTGTCTGGGGAGTGTTGGAAATTGCTGTATCTATTTTTTAATGTCCAGTATTATCAATTCAACGGAATCTTTTTATTTATGCGAATAATAACTGTTATAACTGATTTGTTACCTGCTATTATTTTGTAAATAAAGTTTAAAGAATGAAATGCTTGTCGCCTCTGGAATGAAACCAGCTGTGGGTAACATACTATAGGGGGTTCTGGAAGGGTTCTTAAGGGATGGTATACAGGTCTTGAGAACATGTAAATAGGGATAGCAGGAATGAATAATACTAGTTAGAAGTGAAGTGAGACCATTGTTATTAAACTTACTTATAAATGAATTTGGATGAAAAATGTAGTTTCTGTGTTTGCAGATGACTCAAACATTTTGCAGTGAAATAAAGTCTATAGGGAAAGTTCTAAGTTAATCTTAACATTAAAATGCACCTGTCATCTCAAAACTAATGTTAATTTAGATTGCACTAATTAAATAAACGTTTTGTAAATATATATGTATTTTAAAAAATTTACCTTTAAACAGCGTTTCTCTCTGTCATCTTCCTTGTCAGCCTGCCTTTTCTTTCTCAAGTGTTGGGTGGGCAGGGCTAAATAATGATTGACATTATTGCTCCTCCAATCAGATCCCTTAAATTATGATCTAGCAGGGATCTGATTGGAGGAACTATAATGTTAATCATCACCTCCTGACCCAGGAAAGAAAAGTCAGGCTGACAGAGAAGATGACAGAGAGAAACGCTGCTTAAAGGTAAATTTTTTACTCGTGTATAAGTCGAGAAATTTAGGTAAAAAAAATAATTTAAAATCGTACAGTCGACTTATACACGAGTAAATACGATAATGGGATGACAAGCAAGCAGTGGTTAGAGGGTGAGGGACGAGTGCGCTAGGAGGAGAGGTGAGGTGAGAGAGGGGGTGCCCTAGAGTACAGATTTCACTCCTCGTTACCAGAAATCCTCCTGCCTGTGCTCTATGACACTGCCTGGACCCGGACTCCCATCTGCTCTCAGATCTACTGTATGTTTTGTTCTGTCCATATGGAGCATTCTTTGGTCTAAGGTCAAAAGATAGAGGAATGTCTTCAAATTTTAGGAGAGTTGCAACAAATATTATCCCACTGTAGCATGAGAATGCTGTGAAGGATGAGGAATATAAAAACTCCCATAAGCCCTTTCTCCCGAATGCTCTCAAACAATACAACAAGAAGGAGTTCATTCTGAAGAGGGGAAATTCTATAATCCCACTCTCTCCTGCATGGAGAGGACAGGAGGATCAAAGCTCTCTTCTCTGACTCCCCAAAAGTGATTTGTGCAAACAAATATTAATAAAGGAAATAATTAACTCTCCAATGAGGATTATATAAAAGGGTTTACTATTCACACTAAAAAATACAGTCCTGAGTTTATTCACACACGAGCACATGACTACCCTTGGGCCTAAAAAAAGAATTCTGGGAAATAGCATTCATGAAAAAGGGATGCCATTTTCACAGGATTACCTTGAGATAAACTTAAAGTGCTGCATGTCACAGAATTAAACAAAAAAAATACAGAATGTGATTGAATTGCTTGGAGCTACTTGTCTATTTAACTTCAGGCAAAATACAGGTTCCAATTAAATTAAAAAAAAAAATAGTATTTTATAATAGTTGTAGCTGGGTTTTAACAATGATTAAAATAGGGTATTTGCTAGATATGCACCTGTCAGAAACTGTATAGCTCAATTAACATTTATATTGTTCATTTCCATCAGAAATATAGAAAGGCATCGCAAATCAGATTACACATCCTTCAGCATGTTCCCTGTGGCGAATGCCAAATTCCAATCCCAGCGGTACCAGCTGACGGTACAAACTCTGTTTATTTACATATATTCTGTTTATATATTCATCTCATACCAAGAGTCTTTTAGCAGTTCATTACACTTCGCGATCAGTACAAACAGGTACAAACAATGTATTAGAGCAGGAAATGTTAACTCTGTTATACGAAAGGCATTATCTTAGATCCAGTCGGGAATATTCATTCGTAGTTCTTGTCTGTTACTTTTTTCTGAAATATCTAGTCTGTGTTTTTCCCTCGGCAGGAATTCAAACAAAATAAATAAACAGTACAAACTGGAGTCATTTAAATGCAGACTGAGACATAAGCAAGAGGTTCATCCCAGGACTGCAAAATCAGTTCTGATTCTACAAACTTTTTATGAAAAACTATGCTTATATATCTCTCATTATTGTCACTACTGTGTGTCCGCACTGGTTATTCGGGGGTATTATACTACACAGCCCAGGCAACATCATTGATTATTAAAATGGGGATGTCCACATGGTTTAAAAGAGAATGTTAAGAACAAAAAAATAAAATTATTCTTTTAGTGCTGTGGTCCAACCTTTGCTGAATGTAGTTGAATTTGCATCACAAAGCGTCTGCTACTGTTCAGCTGATTAAAGTGCACCTGTCACTTCAAAACTGTAATACTAATTTAGGTTGTATGAATGAAATAAATGTTTTTGTAAATATATATGTATTTAAAAAATGTACCTTTAAGCAGAGTTTCTTTCTGTAATCAACCCTGTCAAGCCTTCCCTTTCTCGAGTTGGGTGGGCGGGGATAAATGACAATTGACATTATACCTCCTCCAATTAGATCCATGCTAGATTGTGATTTAAGGGATCTGATTGGAGGAGCTATAATGTCAATCATTATTTAGCCTGGCCCACCCGACACTCAGGAAAGAAAAGTCAGGCTGACACTGAAGATGACAGAGAGAAACGCTGTATAAAGGTAGATTTTTAAAAAAATACATATATATTTATTAGTATTAGTTTTGGGGTGACAGGTGCAATTTAAGCCTCAATACATATAAAATAGTGTCTGACGCTGTTCACTTCTTCGGCAAGGGAATGCACTGCTCAGAAAAAAAGTAGCAGAGAATTTGCATCTGTGAGAGTGTTACAAATTTCGAACTCACATTTTGAAGAAAATGTCCCATAATGTTCTCTTGTTTCATAAAGCACCAGTCAATAACTTGCTGTGCTAAAACCTGCCAATCTAGCATGCTAAAAAGGTACCAGCGTTATCAAAAATGAGGATAGGGCATACCAAAAACAAAAGTAACATGACCTTGTTTGGTCATCTTTTCAAACGAGGATGTTGGCGGCCAAGTCATGTATAGCACAGAATGTCAAAGCACACACTATACAACAATTACACAAAACCTCCTTATACTCCAATTTGCACACGAAATTGTTCTAATATGGGCATTACATATCACGCATCACTTACCAGTAATATGGTAGCTAACTTGACGATTCATCTCAGATGTGTCCTCATCCCATGTGCTAAGCATTGCAACTACCTCTCCTGGGGCATCACTTTCTTTCACAGAGCCCTTGTACACTTCATGCTCAAAGATTGGCCCATTGTCATTGACATCAGTGATAGTTACAGAGACTATTGTTGTTGATGAAAGAGACAAGGTCTCTCCAAGGTCAGAGGCCAAAACTGTAAAGGTGTAAACGGGATGTTTTTCATGATCCATGTCTTTCAAGGTGCTTATCCATCCACTGTTTGAGTCAATAGTGAATGTTTCCAATAGTTTGTCTTCTTCTCTTTCTGGAATGAGGCTGTACGTAACCTGGCCATTAGCTCCACCATCTGCATCTATGGCTTTAACTTGCATAATATTAGTACCAACTGGCATACCTTCCATTAGTATAGCTTCATAGGAGGTAGTCACAAACACAGGCTTGTTATCATTTAAATCCAAAACTTTGACCTCTACATCAACTGTTATTAAAATATCAACTGTATCTAAAGGAACAGCTGCTGCAACTTTGAAACTAAAGACAGGTATGGATTCATGGTCAACTTTTTTATCTAGTTTCAGTACTCCAGTGTCTTTATCTATTGTGAAAGTGCCATCTTTGTTATATTCAGCAAGTTCGCCATTGACTAAGGAAAAAGTAGAAACCTGGATTGGTGTAATGTGAAATGAATCTATTGTAGTTCCAACTGCAGAGTCCTCTGGCACTATGAATGTATACTGTGGTTGGGTGAAAGTGGGTAGAATAGTTTCAGAAGGTACAACATGGATATAGACTGGTATAAGTGAGTGCTTCATTGGAATACCACCATCAACTGCTTTAACAAAAAAGGAGAGTACTGTATTTTTTAATTGGTTAAAATTGCCCTTTGTCACCATCCAACCATTGTCTGGATCAATTTCTAGCAAATCAGCTACTGATACAGAAGCCTCGCTATAAAGTGAATAGGTAATCCGTGAGTTTGCCCCATCATCTATGTCAAAGGCCTGGACTTGCGTTACCAGATGACCTTTCTCTACATCTGCTTTTACGCTTGCATGATACTCTGTAGCTTTGAACTGTGGAGCGTTATCATTCTCATCAATTAATATTACTTGGACAGTGCAGAAGGCTGCCCTTCCACCGCCATCAAGAGCTCTAAGAGTTATGCTAATCTCTCTTTCCAGTGGATTCTCTCGATCAAGTTTTTCAGTTGTAACTATCTGACCCAAGCTGTCAATGAAGAATCTATTTTTGGCCAAATCATCTATGATTGTGTAGGTGACATGTCCATAGATGCCAGAATCACTATCAGTTGCTTTGACATAGATGACTTTTGTTCCAACAGCAGCATTTTCTCGGACTTCAGATACATAAACACTCTGTGCAAAAACAGGACTGAAGAGATTAGCTCCAAGAATCTTTACATGGACCTGTGCTGTGCTTGTGTATAGACCATCAGAGACAGAGACATTTAAGCTGTGCATGGGTTCCATTCGCTGCTTGCGATGATTGGAAAGGGTGATGACTCCAGTCTTACTATCCATTACAAAGTTTACACGATCATTTCCAGACAGAATACTGTACTCCAGACGATCAGCATCAGTGCTATCTGCATCTGATGCTTGGATACAGGTCACAAAATGTCCCCTGGGAGCAAGTTCACTGACATAAGATTCATAAATTAACTGATTAAATATGGGAGGATTGTCATTTAAGTCTGTAATGTAGATGGTCACTAGAACTTCACTACTAAGGGACGGAAATCCATTATCTGTTGCCCTGATTTTTAGGCTGCTTTGTTGAATAACTTCATGGTCTAACAAGCGGGCAGTTAGTATTAAGCCACTTGTGCTATCAATGTGAAATGAATCAGTGTTGTTAAAGACATCTTGGACGATTTGGTATCTTATTATCTTATTATTTTCAGAGTCTGCATCTGTGGCAACAACTTGCAAAACAGGTGTTCCGATTAGTGAGCTTTCTGAGAGCGTTGCTTGATAAGAAGGGAATTGAAAAACTGGAGGGTTGTCATTAACATCATTAATATTTATGTCCACAATAACTTCTGCTCGTGCACTAGTAAGTTTGTCACTTGCCCTTATGGTTAATTTAAAAGCAGGGCTTAGTTCGTAATCTAGTGGGCTTATGACACTTAGTACACCTGTATCAAAATCAATGTTGAACTGATTATATGGATCGCCATCAACTATAGTGTAAATTATTCCTTGACCTTCTGGACTAGTGGCATTAACACTTAGGATTGGAGTGTGAATTCCAACATCCTCATTTATAGAAGCCATATAAAAGGCCTTGTCAAATACTGGCATTGCTTTGTTGACAATAGTAACTGGAAGTTCTACAGAGGCAGATAAAGAGGGGTCTCCTTGATCCTTTGCTATTATTAATAATATGTACTCAATGTTAGAAAGATCTGAATCAAATGTTTTTTGCAATATGACACTGCCATTATATTTGTCAATTTCAAAATGACCATAGTCATCTTTCAAGAAAAAGGTCAAGTCTCCATTTCTACCCTTATCTTTATCAATGGCATTTACTTTATATATAAGAGTCCCGGGCTTGGCGTCAACTTGAACAGCAGCATAGTATGGAAGACCCACAAAAACAGGTGCATTGTCATTTATATCTTCAATGTTCACCTTAACAACAACCCGTGCAACACGAAGGTAGTCAAGTTCCCGAGTGGCCTCCACTACTAGCTCATATACCTCTTCTTCTTCCCTATCAAATGATATGCCAGTGGTCTGAATGACTCCAGAAGTTGTCTTGATCTTAAATTTGTTTCCTGGATTTAATATTGCATATCTCAAAGGCTCATTTAGGTGATGGCCTACAGCATTCACAACTGCCACTTTGGTAATATTAGTGCTGTTCTCAGCTATGGAGGTGGAATAAACATCTTGAGTGAAATAAAGACCACTGTCCATGGTTTCTTTTACCATTATTGTCACAATGGCAGTGCTATAAAACTTTCCATCAGACACTTTTACCATCAGCATGTAATGATCTTTCAATAAACTGCTGTTTCTTACTGTAATTACACCAGAAATAGTATCAATTACAAAGTAGAACATGTTTCCTTCCGTTAAAGTGTAGGTTAACTCTGTGGGAATTGCTTTATCTGGATCTCTTGCGCTAACCTGAAGAACCTCAACACCAACATAAGTAGGTAAAAGTAATGTAGTTTCAAACACAGCCTCAGTGAACACCGGAGCATTATCATTGACGTCAGTTACTTCAATAGTGACCTCAACAGGATTTTCTGCTGTTAGCTGAGGACTTCCACTGTCTCTCACATGAACGTGAAAATGGAAAATTTCTATAGTCTCGTGATCTAAATATGCTATTGTCCTTATGGCTCCAGTGCTAGAGTCTACAGTGAAGTACTTTTTTGCAGTTGATTCCACAATCTGATAAACAAGCAAAGCATTCTGGTTGCTGTCTGCATCACTAGCCTTTATGACCAATGGGCTGTTGTCTGGGTTGCGTACTATGCTGTTGATAGGAGCTGCTTCACTGATAGTTCCAACATATTGAGAAGCAATGAAAACTGGTGCGTTATCATTCTCATCAAGAATCTGGATGTTCACTGTGGCATTAGAGGCCATACCTGCCATGTTAGTTGCTTGGATAATTAGTTGGTAAGATGACACTTTCTCAAAATCAAGTAATTTTTGACTCATTATAACTC
The DNA here is from genome assembly GCA_019650415.1 of Pipa parva. Taxonomy (NCBI): domain Eukaryota; kingdom Metazoa; phylum Chordata; class Amphibia; order Anura; family Pipidae; genus Pipa; species Pipa parva. Next base: position 12,820 of record WMED01002333.1, read on the forward strand.
CAGAATATGGGTTTACTGTAAATGCTCCTTCCCCATTTCCAAGCTTGATTTCATAAATTAACGTTGACTGACTGATGGCAGAAACCATAATAATAGATGTCCCCACATGCATTGTTTCCTGAACTTCAGCCTGATATTCACTCTGTGTGAATTTAGGATGCGAATTATCAGACACTGTCAGGGAAATCCTCACAATAGCAGCAGCTGAAAGAGGTGGGCTTCCCCGGTCTGTTACCTTCACCGACAATACAAACTGGCCCGTTGAAGACATTTCAGGTTCTTTAGAAATGGAGATGATTCCTAAAATTGGTTCAATTTTAAATGTGCTCCCGGTGTTTCCTAGAAAAGATAAAAGAAAAACCAGTTAGAAATACATTTCATGAGATTGTAGCATTTTTCCTTCTATTACTTCTTGAATTATAATTATGCAAATGTTGCAAACTATTCTGTTGCATGCCGGTGGTCTAATGAATCAGCCAGGGATTTCAGAAGGTAACAGTAACATCAATATATAAGATTTTTATTTTGTTATAAATACATATATTTTAACACATATTTGCCTTTAGTTCCCCTTTAACAAACAACATGATAAGCAAGGTAAGAATAACAATCTACCATATGTAGTTTGGATTTATAAGTAAATGGAACTTTTTCAAGGATGTCTATAATGATTGGATATTAAAAGATATAAAAAAAGATTTGGTGGTTCTTTTTTGTCTGTGATTAAAAGGGAAAGTTCTCTTTTAAACATATATTTAATGAGATTGTAGCTAGCATGAATACAATTTTCAGCAGATTTTAATTTCTGTTTTCGTTGCGAGTTCAGAATTATTTTAATGTTTTTGTTCTGCGCTTCTCTCATTACACAATAAGGGGGTTATTGACTAAAGTGAAAATTCGACTATTGAATTCTCAAACAGTTGATTCCCATAGCAAATCTGCAAAAGTGACAATAGTCCAATGGTAAAGTCACGATTGCAACAGTACCCATCTATTAGGTAGTGGCTAATTCACACCTTTACACAACAATTTGCACATTAGCCAATAACCCCCCTTAGACAGCCAACTTGTTGATATGACCATTGATCCAAACAACTGGTCTTCATAATGATAGACTATGAAATAAAACACTTTCTGTACAAGAAGATAAATAAAAAGATAAAAGAAAATAAATTCATCCAACTTCACGAGACAGGCAAAACAGATCTATAAAATAAACACATCCAAAAAGTCCTTTTTTTTTTATTAAGGAGAACTAAAGGTAACTAAAGGATACAGGTGCCAGCACAAAGCTCCACCCACTTATCGAATCAGTGGTGCAAAAGGGTTTACACATGATCACGTTCATTGTGAGACCAATGAGAATGCTCCTCTTCATCGGCACAGAAAAAAATAAAACGCAATGAGCGTAATGATGTGTGAGGTCTTTCAGCAGAGCTTCACACTGGCTCCTGTATCAGCCTAAGCGGTGAGAAGTCTGCCTCGGTGCAGCAAAATGCAAAATCTCTACTTATTATAAGGTATTTTTGTTATATGTCTTTTTTTTTTTTACCTTTAGTTTTCTTTTAAAAACATTGGCAGAAATATTACACTACACAAGTAATCAGAAGCCATCAATTTGTATAATATCATATTATTATTATTATTTTGTAATGTCTGAGCAAATTTGCAATAGCAGATTTTTTTCCCTTTGTTAATATGTACAAGTCTAAGATCAATCAAACTGCTACATCACAAAATGTTATTGTCAAGCTATCCTCAAATATTCCATTTTACTAGTATACCCTGTTATAATTATCCATAAACCCTGGGATTTCCATTAAATCAAACCTGTGTGATCCACAAAATTGTATGAAGGGAGTTTACTTTTTTGATATTGCAGCTGTCACAGTTAGTCAGTAGAGGGCTACTTCATTACAGCAATAATAGGTCTCCTAGAGAGCAATGCAAAGGTAATGTCACATTCCAATCTATGACCTCCAGACCCAGTAGGGAATGGAAACTATAACATAAACAAGAAATGGAATAAAAGCTTTAACACTTGAAAGAAAAGGCTTAAAACCTGAAATATGTCATGTATACTGTACTAAGGCCTAATAAAGGGATAAAACACAGCCATTTTCCTTGCTGTATTGGTTGAATGATATGTTTTAGGGGTTTATGTCATCCTTTTAGGAAGGCGTGCACTAAAAATAATTGGAGTACAAACCCAGAGATTTGTGATCACCTTTTATTGTCTTTACTTAGTATGTAAATGAATTCAAAGCCAGAAACCAGAGCTTGCTATGTATAAAGGGGAAGTATTACCACCAGTATTCAAAATTATTATATTGTAGGGAATTGCTTAAAATGAACCATACTGTCATTTCAGTGCAATAAAGTTAAAAGTTAAAGTTAAAAGTTGCAGGTTACTTCTTTCATTCAGCAGAACCAGAAAACATTTTATTCTAAAAAAAAAAAAAGTGAATCTTCCCCTTTCATTTTATCAATCATTATCCACACTTTTTTTCTTGTAGCAGTTCAATTATTTTTCTTAAACAATTTACACACAAATGTATAGGCAGGTAGAGTAATATATCCACCTTTAAGGACTTATTATTAAAAGGAGAAATAAAAAAAATAAAATAAAACTAAATATATATATATAAGGATTTTCCAAAAGCAGAATTGTATGTAAAGGAAACATTATCTCTTGTAAAATATTGAGATTTAGGGTGAAACTTAGAAATTTACTAAACTTGGAAAGATCACCCTCAGACTTTCCGAGTTTACCGAGTGGGATCTCGCATTGTTCTCGCGAAATTTTTTTGAGTTTTCAAGATGAAGTTTTTTCGATCTTGATTTTTTGAATTTTTTCGATACCATTACCTTACCATTGAAAAGCTTAAAAAAAAATTTCAAAAAAATCGAGATTAAAAAAAATTGGATCTTGAAAACTCGAAAAAAAACTCGCGAGCACAATGCGAGATCTAAACTCGGAAAGACCGAGCAAGTTTAATAAATTTTGCCCCTAAATGTGAGAAAGGAAATTCCCTCTTAGGCTTTAGCTACACTATCATTTTAGATGTTTTGTTCAGGCTGAATAAAGATTGATAAACACTTCAGGAGTATTATCCACTTCTCCCATCTAAATCCCACCCCCTCTTCGCACCCAAAAAACCCACCCAATTGATTCCCCCCCACCATGATGACGTGAATCATATTATAAATCTCCACCTTCTGAGCAGCTAAATTGGAACTCTGGGACATAGGCCCCTAAAAAGCTCATAAATATGGCCATACACTTGTGTTATACATAGATGTTGTTATATAAATCTATAATCATAATAACATACAGATTTGCAATAACTCTTTTCTATGCATCTCTGTTCTTGGGTGTAAACATTTCCCATAATTTGTCCACTGCTCTCAGCTAATGGTCAACTAAGCCTCTCTTACATGCTCCTACAATGACCAGACAAATGATGGGTACAGTGTGAGTGGGTGATATTCATAAGCCCAGCTCTCACAAGCCTTTAACATGACAAACATTTCTTCAGCAAAGAACAATAGCTGAGAGGTGAGATTATTATTACAGTGTGTGCTCGCCTCTCATTTATTGCGTTCACTTTTATTGCCTGTGCGAACATAATAATGTCTCCAGGTATGCTCAGTCTAAATAAATTGACTATTTCACGCATAGCTAAAACCCGAGACCATGACACTGTACATACAATTGTACTTTTCCGCTTTAATAACTATAGTAGACGATGTTCTGGATGGTTTCTTCAAATAAGAAAAAAAAATCCAATAACGAATAAATATCTTAGGAAAAACAGTGCCCTTCAGCTATCAGTGCTGAAAAGGTTTCTTATTCCACAACCAGGGGCGATTTTCTGCAACACTGGGACCAGGCTAAAGTTATTAAAGGGCATTTAAAGTCACAGGCTGCCTGGAATCCTAAATGCCAACCAGCCTGTCACTAACTAAATTAACATTATTATTAGGCAGACAGTAGCTTTCTAGCTTTCTATATAGCTATCAGAGACTGTGGGGGTAATTCAGCATAGTCCGAACTTACCCTCCGATCCTACGCCTCTGTTCGCACAGACTGTTATGCGCTCACTGATGTGCTGTGCGCGGACATCAGCGAATGCTTTAAAGGGATTCCAGTCTCACGAGGCGACTTGAGAGGTGGCTCGCGAGCCTCGCCGAGACTGGAATCCCTTTAAAGCATTGGCTGATGTCCGCGCACAGCACATCAGCGAGCGCATAACAGTCTGTGCGAACAGAGGCGAAGGATCCGAGGGTAAGTTCGGACGATGCTGAATTACCCCCTGTGTCTGCACATTTGTAAGCCACACTCAGCCTATTAACATGAGTTACACAACAGCATTGGGTTAGAGGGTTAAAGGGGCAGTCCTAAGCCCCCCACCCCCCCCCCCCCCCCCCCCCCCAACCCGCTCTCTGAGCTGCAAAGTCCTTCTCAGAAACAGAGGATGGTAGCAGCAATTAAAATCTGAACATATGCTATTTTACAAAAATATAGCTCACCAATAATGCCCTGCATACTGTATCTTACCCTCTAGATGTAAACACAGCACAATCCTAATGGTTTATTTAGATGTTCTTCTCATTACCTGATTCTATTGAATAAATTAGCTCTGCATTTTCTCCTTTATCCCTGTCCAAAGCAGTCACTTGTATCACTGCTGAACCAATGGCAGCCGATTCAAGTAGAGAAGCTTCATACAAAGGGCTTGTAAAGTACGGGCTGTGATCATTGGCATCCTCTACTGTAATGGTAACTCGAACTAAATTACGCCGGTATGGAAACTCTTGGTCTTTGACCTTTAAAAGAAAAAAAGTAGAAAGATATGTTTTGTTTTTTTTAGCATTATATTATAGTACTAATGTTGTTCAGATCCACCTTGAGCTACAACTCCCAGATTCCAACCAGAGCCAACGTTTGTTGAGATATTCTGGCAGCTGTGATTTATCAACTACTTATCTGCTATTGGAGAATGCTATCACCAACACACAGAGTAGATTTGACTGCGGCATCTTGCACAGATGGTTAGAGGCAAGCTGTGTACACTGTATGTACCAGACGCTTACATTGGATCTTCTCTGCCTGTACATATTTGCAGTCTTAAAGTAGACCTAAAGGTCCAATGCTGCCCCTACTCTGAGTAACTTGCCCATTTCTTCTTTTCTTAACTGGTGCAGCGATCCTCTCCACTTCCTGTTCCTGTGTGTTTTACATGAGAAAACTGCTTCTGCGCTTCATCTATTCCCCCGAAACACACTGGAACAGGAAGTGAAGAGGATAACTACGCTTGTCAATAGGAGGAGAAATCAGCAAATTACTCAGAGCAGGGGCAGCATTGCAACATAAAAGTCTGCTTGGTAAGTATCTCCCCCTTAAGAATCACCCTTGAATTTAACAAGATTTTAGTTCTTTAATTACAAATATGAAAAATGCCATTTAAATTTGTACTGAATTTAATCCTGAGTCCTTGTGGGTGGTAAAGCACATCCTTTAATGGCATTACTGAGTAACGCAACAGTAATGTTGGTGGTCTCTTAGTTTACACAGTGGGGCATGATTTTAAGTGTATGCTATTTCTGTGTGTAAGACATGGAAATAGAGTAGTAAATATTCTCAGTGATTTATTTAGCCTTTAATATCCAGATATCGCTGTTAATATAATTAATGGAATATATTTATAATCATGAAGAAAAAGAATATGTTCTGAACTTACCATAACGGTAATTATATGGTTAGCCTGAGCCTCATGATCCAGTCTTTCCGCTGTATACAGGACACCAGTGCTTGGGTCGATTCTGAACTTTTTCATGCTGTTGGGATCAATGCTGCTATGAATAATATAACTCAGTTTATGGTTTTCATCCTTGTCTGTGGCTTTAATGTGGAGGACTTCAGTATCTGAGAGAATGTCTTCTGAGACAACGGCGCTGTAATTCGGCTGGGAAAATTCGGGGCCGTTGTCATTATTGTCAAGGACTCTAATGAATACCTGTTAACAAAAATTAAATGATAGAAATGAGAATATATATATATATATTAAATTATTTATATATATATACAGTATATATATATGTATATAAAAGTTAGAATAGAGTGGTTGTGTTAGTCCACAGATGCAAAAAAAAAAAAGTATTGCAATATTCATTGATAGCCTTTTTTTTTATTGGACTAACAGTCAGTTTAGTCGAGCTTTCGAGAGGTCTGTCCTCCCTTCATCAGGTATTGCTTATAACAGCAGATATATAAGATAGCATCAAAGGTACTGATTTTCTGCTACATAATATAGTGGTTTAGGCTGGCAGACTCTGTACTTTCAGGATAACAGTTAAGGTTAGGGTACATTAGTTCTTCTTTAAATGAATCAATTTGCAGCCTTTATTCACCTATTATGAACTTAAGTGTGCCTATAGTTTTCTGTAGAGCATTTTATATTGATGTGCATTGTAACAGAGGAACATATGGCGTTGCAAGTGAATGAAAACCTTTGCCAATGGGATGGAACTTTTAATTAAATGAAGTAATGGATGATGTGTTGTATTTCATTACATTGCTGTGGTTATGTTCTGCACTGCACCAAACAGGCAAACCATCTTCTACTGATAAGAAGAACTGCCCAGTTAAAGTCGCTGTTCGGGGGTGTGTTACAATTGACCTCTTTCCTAGACAGAACATTTTACTTCTTTAGTCTCATTTCCCACAGTCAGCAACATATCAAACAAAGAACCCCAAAGTTCTCTAATCTGATCAATGGAATCAAAATACCAAAAATCTTAATACTGAAATCCAACAACAACACTACAACAGCACAAAAACTCATTCTGAAACTCTCGCCAAAACCATTCTAGTGTTGTTTATAACAAACGTTTTTAGTTTCACAAAACCAGTCTACAAGACCTAAATGTTTTATTTGAGTTTCCTAAAAACCACTACCTACTTCAGTCCACTAATTGCTCTCCCAGTGTCCTCTATTACATTAGAACCTATTAAAGTCCTAAAATGATGGGCTGTTAAAATGTCATAATGTTACCCACTTTTGTTGATAGCATGCGTATAAAGGATGTCTACCCAATTAGGTCCCCTTGGACCTTATTATTTCATAGATCTCTTTCTTTTACTGAAATTCTATTGAGTCAGTTCAAAGTGAATGAATCATTTATTTTGCTGAACAGTTTTTTTCTTGATGCATTTTACGATGTGTAACAGACAACATCCTTTCACTTTCTGCAATCGTGTTTTATCTTGGACGAATTATAACTTCAGAAAAGTTCTGTATACATCAAATAGATAATATTATCATCCAAAACATTCCCTAAGCGTATTTTTCTTTTTCTTTCAAAGGCTAAATGTGCGCAGTAAGATAAGAAATGGATTCCGAATTTATATACAACTTCAGTATTTAGAAGTGCTGGAGCTTTATAAAGTTAAGCTACACAGTTGGGTGAGTTTTATTTACAACAGCGATTACATTTATCTTTAATTCCAGAAAGAAAGAAAGCATTCCTGGAACATTCCTTATGGTTCAGTTTGCAGGTTTCTGCTTGGATTCAGTACAACATTCTTGACGGTAGCAGGGAGCACTGATGATAGACAGAGACCTTGGTAAAGTTTTGTTTGTTGATCCTTATCCTTGGTTGGTGGACTTTACTTACTGGAAAAAGGAAAACTAAACTCTCTAGGTATCTTAGTGGGTGCTAGAGGATCTTGCTTTACTGTATAACAATAAACTTACAATATGCTATTTATTATATAACAACTAATACACTGAGCACTCTGGTATTAATTATGGCTGGGGGAACTCTTATGGCTGACCTATACATCTTACAATGCATCTGGGGTTAAAGTGCTAAGTGTAAACAACAAAACATCAAAGTGATAATAAAGGTCAATTGTTTTATTACATACCTATTTCTTGTTTTAGGTGTGCTTTATTTATTTTGTTCTTTAATAATGAATATGTTATTTATTATCGCAATTATTGATAAATATTGGAAGTCCTAATAAAAGAGTTTCCTGTTATATTAACTTTGCCTGGCACAGTGAAGTTTTTTAAATGATTAACTTGCAATAGGGAATGCAGATAACCAATGGTGTCAACTTCAGTCAAGGGTAACTTGAACATTGCCTTAAAATGTCCTTTTAAAAGGGGCCTTATAAGGTTCCCTAACTACATGATTATGACAGATTCTTAGAACTACCTGGAACCTATATCCTGAATGGGGTTTGTGCTGCCCGTCTGCCTCTGCAGACACATGACCTGCTCAACCCCTTCATTTATTTACAGCATGTTATTTAAAAAGCATTAGTAGTCATTTAATGCAGCATTTACTCTATATGAAATAAACATTTTGGAGATTGGTAGTGCTATTAAAGGGGAAGTAAGAATAAACTGCAAAAAAAAAAATCATTAATATATATCTATTGAGTCTAGCTGAAATAGCTAGCTATTCAGCTAGCACCACTGCCCATAGCCTCTGCCCAGCTCTCTTCTATCTTCTCTTCTGATCTGCAGGCCAGTGGCTAATGTTGCAGGAACCAACAGAATGTGCATACCACCAGGAAGTAGTGACATTTACCCTGTGAGATGCATTTCCTCTTTGTTCCTGCAGTGCTGATTGGAGCAGGAAATTAAAAAAAGAGGAGCAGAATTTCCCCTTTAACCAATGTTTGAATGGTTGCTGCTCGGAAGTACATATGAGGTAGGAAGAGATTCCAAAAATGTACTTTAAAAATGCAGATCTCTACATTTTAGCATTTTCACATTGCAGACACTTCACACTTTTGATTAATATCCCTCTTAATCTTTAGCTAAATTGTGCATTGGCATAAGAAAGCAATGTTTTTTGAATGTTCTTCTAAGACCAGATATTAATTTGAATTCTTGAAAATATCTGCCATTGTTTCTTGTCCTTGAGATGAATATACGGTGCACAAAAGATTAATTGATTCTTGCTGGCAAGCATGCAAATTGCTGATGTAAGTGACATTTCGTTTTGGACATGCATTTTAGCCAGATTGTTAAAGAATGAAATACAATGTTAACAGCTGATAGCTCAGATGATTGGGAATATTTATCTGGACTTTTTTTCTATAGTTCTGTATCAATTAGTTTCTGTTGATGCCTTAAGTATATAATTGATACTTTTCAGAATAATCTCAATTTTAACATGGCTACACCGGGATGAGAGATAGAAGGTATCTAACTGTGAATATCTCTAGAATATTGCAAAACAACCAATCTTTTCAATTTACAGTGACTTGCCAGTTTAAAGTGTTGGATTTGCAGTTAATGTTGTGTCATTTGCTATGGGAATCCACTGTTTAGTCCAGGGGTAGGCAAACTGCGGCTCCCGAGCCCTATGTGGCTCTTCAGCTGCCTGAACGCATCTCACTCGCCCCACCTATGACCTCCGATGCTTCTTCTGATAGGACGTTGGCAGGTCATGTGATCGGGAGTGTGCACTCCTCCCTATTTGCAGCTCTGTAAAAACTTTCCCCAGTGTAGGAGGAAGCGAAATGGCTCCCCTCCTGTGCAAAGATTGCCGACCCCTGGTTTAGTCAATAAGGAGTAGAGAATCAGGGCGTAGCCACCCTAAGTAATGAGAATTCACTTCCACTGTCAAATTCTCACTTTAGTCAATAACTTCCTTGGTTGCTTTTGACACAATACAGAATAGTATTTCCATGTTGATCATGATAAATACTATACTTCTTGCTTACTGTGTTTTTTTTTAACCCATTGTATGCTGGAAATGGTTATCTAGCAATCCAATCAGATTGAAATCACTACACAGCACTTAGGTTCAATTTGAAGTTTCATTTCTGATTGTTTGCCCTTGTTTTTTTTATTTTTTTTTATTTTGGCATTTGCAGCCATATCTTATATTATTGGGTATACAGACCACTCCCACTCCTCTTGTTCTCTGTCACTTTAAATAACCATGCTCCAGTAATCCCAGTGAAGTGAAACAAAATGCATTTTAAGGACCGACATAAAAGCATCAGCACATTTTCATTTCTTGATGATAACCATCAAATCTGTATGATATGGGGGTCAGCAACAGCAAAGACAGCATTGCAAAAAAAATCCCCAACCCCCCTGTGCATTAATATTACCGCTGTAACTGAACTACTAAATCTTCTGCCAGCATTTTCATGATAATTACTAGTCATTCTGTACCCCTCTGAGCTTTCAGTGACTTATACATAGTCAATCTAACCTCTCTGTGATACCAGAACCTCTCCCTATAAAATTCAGAGTCCTGTTTGTTTTTCCCACTGAGGAAATACATTATTTTTTTTTTTTTTACTTTCGAGTCATGCAATGCTTTGTCTCCTGGGTCAGTGTCCTCAGTTGCCGTGGATGGCAAATTCCTGGATACGTTCTATTCTTCTTTCCAATTTAACATTCAATCTGACTGTGGGGATCTGAAATTTATCGTCACCATCTTAACTACATATTTACTACCGAAATGTGCCGAACGATTTAAGCTGACTTTACTATGTTAAGGAAATGCAGAAAAAGCAGGATGCTGTATACAGACGTGGGTAGTTTTAATCAGCTGTCCGTGCTCGCTGCAGTGCTTATTTGGTTCTTTCCTACCCGATGTTTGTAAGAAAAAAAAAATTACATTTCTACAGGGCAAGGCTGTGAGAAATGCCATTCACCTTCTTGTCTTGCAAAGAGTAACTTTTCTAACATGGTCCTGAGCGAAGCTGTAATAAGCGAAGGCACAGGAAGTGTCTAACTCAATCGCTTAAAAATGTTCATCCAAAGAAACACCGGTAAACTTACATGTTAGAATCCATATATTACAGGTTAACATAGGCTGACTCGCATTATAAATTGTACCCAGTCAAGTCATTGGAAATGATTGCCAAATTGTTGGCATTCAAATTACTCTGTGGCTGTTCATACAATTTGTTTCCCACTTTAAAGAAGGTCTTGGACACCAATGACCATAAAGGCTTAAGGCCAACCTCTTCTTGGGCCCCAACACAGCTTACATCTAGGTATGTGTGGGCTGCACTGGTTTAATACAATATAGAGAATTGTTTGGGGCTTATGGGTGGGTGGTCGCAAGCCTAGGAACCCACTAGTGAGTTAATCCTTCATTTTGATGTAAGATGGAGGAGTTGAGCAACCACAAGGTAACAAGGTAAGCACAGTCACTGGAGGACATTTGACCAAGAATTATTAAGGCTCTAAACAGCCTATTGCTTTGGTTACAATTTTAAGTAAAATCACATAAAAAATTATGCATATGTACATAAGGGAGAGTTTATTTATACAAAAAGATAACTTTAAATTAGTTAATAGGCATATATATATATATATATATATACACACACACAGTGCTTTATTTGCGCCGGTACGCGTTGTACGGCGTACCGGAAAATCTGATGACCAATCAGATCATTCAGACAGACAGCCAGGCTGCTCCGGGGGCAGCACTAACACATCCAGCCAGGCTGCTCCGGAGGCAGCACTAAACCTAACACAGCTAGCCAGGCTGCTCCGGAGGCAGCACTAACACATCCAGCCAGGCTGCTCTGGAGGCAGCACTAACACATCCAGCCAGGCTGCTCCGGAGGCAGCACTAACACATACAGATGGATGTGTTAGTACTTACCTCCGGAACATTGTGGCTGTGTTAGGTTTAGTACTGCCTCCAGAGCAGCCTGGCTGGATGTGTTAGTGCTGCCTCCGGAGCAGCCTG
>WMED01002334.1:6866-24566 GCA_019650415.1 Pipa parva
AGTGTGTGTCTACTTTTTCTTATGAATTGTGTTTAGTGCTTTCTGAGCGTAGTCAGGCAAATAGTAGCGGCGGCATGTTGTAGCAGATTCATCATGAATAGCTGTACTGTTGCAAACTTATATGATCTTCACAAGAATTTCTTTAAAGAAGACAATGGGCCTCATTGACTAAAGTCCAAATTCACCTGTAGAATTCACTTCGATCGCCGAAATAGATGCACATTTACTGTTCACTATAGACTAAATGGACAATACACTTGTCGAACAGGAGGACAGCAGCGATCGCTTTCACATGCATAGTGTGGTGTAGTTGGGCGCATAGAAGTAGGATGAGAAGTCATGCGTAGTGAGGTGAATCCGACAAGTGAAGGGCAGTGACGTCAAGTCTCAAATTGTCCCATTAACTGTATTCTGAGAATATTCTATTTCGATGTCACCTTGTCCCTAGGTCATGTTTTCATTTGGTCGCAGTTGCAATTATCACTTTTGAATGAACAGTCGCCTTATGCAACACTGGAGCCCTGACATCAACCCCCCAATTCACCAGTCTGAAGTAGAGAAGTCAAACAGGTGAATTTGGACCAGTTCTAGTTGCATTCACACCTCCCACACACCACGCATCTTACTCAAGTAGAAGTGCTTGTGCACGCAAATGCAAAAAGATGCAAAGAGCTCCATAAGATCGCGACTTGTATAATCCCCCAAATTGGTTGTGTATTCATAACGCTATGCGACTTTAGTCATGAGGCCCAATGAATAGTACCTGAAAACACACTGTAGGCTGCTATAATCTGTCACTTTCATGAACTGTGCTGTAATTACTCAACCTCCGATGCTTCTTCACTGCGCAGGCTGACAGAGAAGCCAGGACAAAGCTCTTCCCTCTTGGTTCACTGGCCTCACACATCATCACGCTCATTGCGGCTAGCGTTCTCATTGGCCCCCACAATGAACGTGATGATGTTTCAACCATTTTTCACCAGCATTAAACCAAGTCAGAGGAGCTTTGCGCTGGACTTCTCTGTCAGCCTGTGCTGTGAAGAAGCATCAGGTGCCAGGTAATAACAGCACAGTTCAGCTCTATATAAGGTAAGTTTTTTAAGTTTATAGCTTTAGTTCTCCATTAAACAGCATTTCTCTTTGTCATCTTCCCTGTCAGCCTGCCTTTTCTTTCCTGGGTTGGGTGATGATGATTGAAATTATAGCTCCTCCAATCAGGTCCTTGCTAGATCGAGATTTAAGGGATCTGATAGGAGGAGCTATAATTATAAAATCATTTAGCCCCGCCCACCCAATACACAGGAAAGAAAAGGCAGGCTGACAGGGAAGATGACATGAGAAATGCTGTTTAAAGGTACATTTAAAAAACAAAAAACAAAAAACAAATATATTTACAAAAATGTTTATTTCATTAGTACAACCTAAATTAGTATTGGTTTTGAGGTGACGGGTACACTTTAACATTCTCAAATTCATTATCTAAAGGCCAGCATTTGCTAAAAGTAGCAAAACACATGAGATGACAATCATCCTGGACTGGGACCCTCATATTTACCCTCTGGAATTGATGATATTGGACAGAATTTAACAAGGCAAACATTTCAGTTTGTGTGGCTGAAGTGCCTGGATTGTTTGGGAACCTGATGAAGGGAGGTACGCCCCTGAAATATTGTTCTGCGTTGTGGTATAATAAATTGGGTAAAATCCAATTAACATTTTAACAGTATGAAGACCATTTATTCTAAAATGTATGGGATTTACACTGGTAGTGTTTACCCAATTCCCCAGGATCCTGCACCGCATAACCCGCATCACTGCCATTGCAACTAACAAGTGATTTCAGCCTTGCAGAATCATTGTGTTCGTGTGCAGAGAGTTCGATGGATTTCACCACCTTTCTGCGCAATTTGCCTTTATAACTTTAGGGGCACATTTACTAAAGTCGAATTGCTTATCCCTGTAAAAACGAATTTGGTTTGCTCTGGATTTAGTGATATCAATAGTATCGCCTATTTATCAAAGCACTGGAAGGCAGTATCGCAGTGGAAATCTCTGTGTATCGATATCACCTGATTTAACGCTGTTCTGTATTATTTACTAAGATAAGTGTTTGTTTTTTTTGGCTATTTCTGTTGCTTAATATATCGCCACTCTCTGGGTGGCGTTATCCATTACTTTCAATGGGGCTGTAGTCTGGAGTTATGTTTTAAGTGTAACTTATCGATATCGATATACACATGGATATGGATATTGATACCTATATCCATCCCCGTAGACGCAACCGGTACCACTGCTTCTACAGATATCGATATCGCCGGGATAAATGCATATAACGCTCTAGCAGTGCTATTGCCGCATAATCATAAGTGGGCTAAGGGGATATCATCCAATATCGCTAAATCTATGGAGATATCTGGCGATAATAGAAATGTAACTTTAGTAAATATGCCCATATAAATTAAAAGGACTTAACAAACTATTTCCCCACTTAAACAATAACTTAATAACAATAACAACTTAATAAGTATAAGTAGCTGAAAATTAACACATTTCTTAAGCCTTGCAGAACACACTGTGCACATGTGCAGATAATTTTAAATTTAAATTTTTTTACAAATTTAAGAAAACTGCAAAGCTAAACCCCCAAAAGAAAACATTAAGGACTCAGCCCAGTGAGCAAGCTTGTCCTGCCTATGGATAAGTATCTGTAATCCGCCATAAAAAGGACAGATGCCTTTTTGCTGGGCTTAGAAAATCTGGAGTCCATAATACACTTGCAACAAAAGCATTCTTAATGCAGCAGCTAAAATAGTAAAAAAAAACCCAAAACACTAGTTTTAGCTGAAAAGAATGATTTTCTGTTACCACAGAGGTTTGTTAAAGTCTTTCTTTTTTTAACTTAAATATTCTTATATATTTTTATCTTAATTATAAATCACCAGGGTGTATTCAGCCAGCCAGATCTTTTAATTGGCTTGGTGCCTCACTACAGTTCTTTCTAATGGTTATTATTCTCTTCAGCTGAATGTTGGTATGCTTCTTCTACTGTAGCTTAATAGAGTCAGCTGAATGTTTTAAGATGATGAAATGATATCACAGCGGCAATAGGGTTTCCATTATTGCTATCCATCAGTACTATTTGCCACTGTTACAGCTGTTTTTGTTATTTATTCATATTTAATTAAGCTATAAGATTTTTATGTGTGCAAAGGGACTTGTTTGATCAAGTAATTGCATTGTTTTATGATATGTATTATAGTAAATAGAGCCGTAATATCAATTTACATAACGTTTACCATCTGAATTACAAGTAGAACGCAAGAATGCATGTTTAGCCAATGTCCATCTATATATGCTGAGTGGCATTTAAAAAAAAAAAAGGTTGTTGCATGTGTCTAGTAATGTGTATGACTAACAAGCAATGGAAGAATATCCCATTAAGAATATAACAGTCCTGAATTAGTCTAATAATAATGATGTCACAATCATTATAGCAAAAGTATTTAACAACTGTAGTATTTTTCTCAAAGTGAAGCAACCTTTATCCTAATACTTAGGATGCCAGGAAAACATGCATTCATTAAATAAAACAAAATCGTTACCCCTCCCATAACAGACAGTCTTGTTAAACTTAAACTACCTTAAGCTCTCATTATCCTTCCTGAATAATGTTTTGTTTATTTAGCTCAATAATACTGTTTTTGGTAGGTTTTTAATATGTTTAATGCACATTCTTACAGAAGCTATATATTGGATAACACAAACACAAAAAAACAAAACAAAAAAAAAAACCGCATACTGATAGGCCAGTAACACATGCAAATAAAAATTCCAATTTTGATTAGAATGACAGCTATTTAAAATACAGCACTCGTAAAAATGTTATCTTCAAAGTAGGGGTGTACGATATATATCATCTAAGATAATATCGTAATTGGCGCGTTATCGATATGCCAGCTGAGCTGTCATTATGGAACGGCTCCACACCTTTAGAATAGGCTGCTGCAAAGACTTCTGGGAGGCGGGCTATCAGAGTGGCCGCACGTTTAACGAGCTCTGTAACAAAGCTGAGACCCAACTATACACATACATAAATAGAGGTCCGTGTGTCAGGCCTACCAGCCACTGACACACACAGCACCAAGCAAAAACGCCAGAACCAGACAAACCAAGGATTAACCCAAACACAGCTAATCCAATTTTTTCACTAAAATGAAATATAAGACTTAACACATTTTTAAATGATGCAAAATATCGTTTATTATCGTTATCCACGAAATTACAGAAAATATCGAGATATCATTTTTCAGCAATATCACACACCCCTACTTCAAAGGTAAATGAATGAATTTTATTGCTTTATGTATCTCCTTAGCTTTACTGATAGCAGCCATGTTGTTCTGTTGTTGTCTATGGCGCTTTAGATAACACATATTCAGGAAGCGTGACCAAAATCCAAATATTTAAAGCTAAATAGATATTTTATTACGCGATTTAGAATTTTTGGAAAGCGCAGATTAATATATAGTAGCAATAAATGCATTTGGGAAATTTTCATTTTTTTCTATTACTGTAATTTTAACTATTGTTTAGTTGTCAGTGTAGGAGAGTAAAACATTTCCTTGCAGTGGCGGGTGGAATCCCAAAGCTATTTATCTTGCATTTTAATAACATATGTGTGTAGAAAAATGAAGGCTTTAGTTCCTCCTGCACGTTGCTTAGTTGAAGATAAAAAGTGGTGATTGTTTACTGAAGCACAATTAAAAATAAAATGAAGTGCTGTTTAGGTTCAATTCTTCCTTACTAACATAACAATAGAGTGTAAAATACTACCGTCAGAATCTGTGCATGTGAGAATACCTCAGGCTCATAGCACTATTTGATTTATTGGATAGTGTTTTGACTGAGGCATTTCAGTCTTGCTAAATTGTACACCTAATCAGTGTTTTTCTCTTGGCTTGGTTTCCAGGTATAGGATAACTAATCATTATACAGTGTTGTGTTTATAAGTTTCCAGGCTCAGTAAGATCCTATTTGTATGGAGGTTAGTCTATAGGGAGATATTTTTAAGAATGGAAAAGTCTATTTCCCCTTCTCGCTTTACTATTCCGCTGATTTATATATGGTCAAAAACAAATTTTTTGAACTGGAGGGAGAAAAAAATGATCGTCACACTTTGCAATGTTTTCCATTTATGTTCAACGTCAGTTTCATATCAATTTCATTTATTGTTGGGAAAACTTTTCATACTCTGAAGGGACTAATGGTTTACGTCAGCCTGAGGCAGGTAAAATTTGCATAAAAACAGTTTTGTGAATAGGAAAAAAAATATGGCAAAATCGAATAAAACAGCTGTTTTTCCAGTGTTTAAATAGTGGAAAATCTCTTTAACTTTTATAAATATGTAAATTTCTAAGAGTCAAAAAGTTTTTCAACTAATTAATGCTGGATTACATTTTTTACTTTTTTATGTATTGTACATTTCACTTTACCCTGTAAATATTCCTTTTTGCGTATATTACTTTTAACTTTTTACCCTTTAAATAAAAATACACTGTGTTCCAAATTATTCTGGAAGCGATATTTTTCTCAGATTTTCCTAAATGGTCAATGCAAATGATAGTCAGTATAATTTCTAAGTCATGAACTATTAGAGCATAAATCACATTTTATTGAACCCACCTCCCAATGATAAAAGTATTTTTTTTAAAAACTCAAAATGCACTGTTTCATATTATTATGCAGAACAGCTTTTCAAACCATTTTATAGGTTGTATAGAACCGTAAATGGTCATTCTTTCAATTTGCAACATTAAGTGGTCACATCTACTAAAACCAAAAGCTATTTCAATCAAAAACATCTTAACAGGCCAAGTTACATATTACATATTGCTTGAAACCTGTGGCCCGCTTAATAATGTGGAACATCCTTCTTAAGCAGTTTTCCTTTAATTGAGCTCACCTGGTAAACTAATTATCACAGGTGTCTGAGATTAATTATAGTGATCCAGAGAGCCCTGAGACACAATATCATCTATGATTTTTATGGAAAAACAAAAAATTAATACTTTATGGCATTTAAATCCAATTTACATAATAATTTGGAACACAGTGTAGAAGGTTTTATAGAAGAGGAACAAAATAGCCATTACAGGTCCCCAGTGGAAGTGCTTTTTACTGATTGTACACCTCTTGGAGATTTTTATAATGCATTTTTTAATCTGAATTTCTGGGTGCTTCCCTAACTTTACAAAGCATTTTAAAGGAAAAAAACATGCAAATAAAAATGCCCAAATATACCTAAACCAGTGTTTATAGCCCCTTAGACTGGTGGCAAACTATAGGAGTATATATTTCTAAATTGAAATCCTGTATCTCAGTCATAAAGTAAGGAAGTTCTGCTGTAAATAA
The DNA here is from genome assembly GCA_019650415.1 of Pipa parva. NCBI lineage: Eukaryota > Metazoa > Chordata > Amphibia > Anura > Pipidae > Pipa > Pipa parva. The sequence goes on from WMED01002334.1 coordinate 13,278, forward strand.
GTACAAGGCAAAGCACCCCCTATGCATGCAAAAAATTGCTATAGCCTTACTAAACAAAATACAATACTTTAAGATGCAGTTATGTGTTTTTTACTACCTTATTTGTTGACTAATGTTATTTCGAATTGCATAAAACTCTACAATTTTTATTCATGTTGTTGAACATTGTTTAGATTAGGATAAGACAGTTATTTTTTTATATACATTCCTGTCTGTTTTGTAATACCAGTAAGAATTTTTATTGACAAAGTGCAGATCATGTAATATATCAAGAGTTCCTTATGATAAAACCTGTCAAGTGTTTTTATTTTTAAGAATTGTGGCATTTCAGAGAAAAGTGCTTTTTACAGTTTCCTGATTTCCTTTAAACAAAGCAAATAGTGTTTTTTTTTTTAATTCAAAAATGGTACCAGGCACTCCAAGTAAAGAACAAAATGTAAATATTTAATAAAGTTCTTCCTCTGTAGACTTTGCTTTGGATATCATGTTGCATTTGCAATAAAAAAAAATAAAAAATATATATATATATATCGCTACTGGAGAATTGCTGTAGCCCCTTCTTTAAACAAAAAAAGGAACAATAAAAAACAGTGAACCTGTACAAAATAAATCATCAAATACGTCTACTGGAAACTAATGAGAGAAGGACATTTCTGCATTTCATGATATCCTTTGAAATATCTGTCTGTCTGTCTGTCTATCTATCTGTATCTATCTATCTGTATCTGTCTGTCTGTCTATCTATCTGTATCTATCTATTTGTATCTGTCTGTCTGTCTGTCTATCTATCTGTGTCTATCTATCTGTATCTATCTATCTGTATCTATCTGTCTGTCTGTCTGTCTATCTGTGTCTATCTATCTGTGTCTATCTATCTGTGTCTGTCTATCTATCTATCTATCTATCTATCTATCTATCTATCTATCTATCTCTATCTATCTACAGTATCTATATCTATCTTTCTGTCTGTCTATCTGTATCTGTCTATCTGTATCTATCCATCTGTATCTATCTCTATCTATCTATCTATCTATCTATCTATCTATCTATCTATCTATCTATCTATCTCTATCTATCTATCTACAGTATCTATATCTATCTATCTACAGTATCTATATCTATCTATCTATCTACAGTATCTATATCTATCTATCTATCTATCTATCTATCTATCTATCTATCTATCTATCTATCTATATATCTATCTATCTATCTATCTACAGTATCTATATCTATCTACAGTATCTATATCTATCTATCTATCTATCTATCTATCTATCTATCTGTATCTATCTATCTATCTACAGTATCTATATCTATCTGTCTGTCTGTCTGTCTGTCTATCTTTCTATCTATCAATATATTTGTGAATTTTTCTCTTGACCCTAGTAGAGGAGGGAAGTTATAAAATAAGGTCATTACTGATCCCTTGACTCTCACTTCTTTATCCAGAGGGCAGAGGCATTGACTGTCTCTCTCCTTTACACCAAGGGCAAAATTTATAAAAATCTGTAAATTACCGATATCACGATATTGGTAACATCGATATCGGAATTTTACCGATATCGTGATATCGAAATTTTGGCCGTTCTGCCTTTGAAATCAATGGTTCAGCCGAAATTCGATATCGCAATATCGGTAGTATCGATATTGCGATATCGGTAAAATTCTGATATTGCGATATCGATGCTATCGCTTTTAATAAATTTCGCTCCAGGGTGGTGGTGTGGGACCTATAGAAAATACACTAAATAATTGTGGGCCCCTGTCTCTACCTAAGGTTCCCTATCCTATCCAAGGGTCGGCATCCTTTGCACAGGAAGGAGATATTTTGCTCCCTCCTCCCCTTGGAAAAATTTTTGCGCAGCCACAAAAGGGGAAAAGTGCACGCTCTTGATCACATGACTTGCCAATGTCCTATCAGAAGAACCATCGGAGGTCATGGTAAATGCACTCAGAGCCACAACAAGGTAGCTGAAGAGCCGCATGTGGCTAGGGAACCGCAGTTTGCCAACTCCTGCCCTATCCTAACAACCTTGGGCGGTGCTCCTAAAATAAATCTAAATAATATTATTGGGGAGAGGTTCTTTACTAATATGTATAATTGTAATCTCTTCCTAGTTGGTTCTTTGGCTTTTAATTTATATTGTTTGCCTTTTTGACCTTTGAATTGTTTTTTTGCTGGTTGCTTGCATTTTAACTCTTTAGGATTAGGGTGTATTGAGCAGTGTACAGTACCAGTGAGCTTAGGGTACAGTTAAGAGTGTGCATTTCCAATTATGTTAGGGTGTACTGAGCAGTGAACAATGCCTATCCTACTTACATGATCCCACACATGCTCAGAAAGCTACATAGCCCTATTACTTTTTCTCCTCCTATCTTGGCAGGGTGTGTACTGAGGTGTAGTAAATCAGTGAATGCTTATTGCTAATTGGTTGCTATGGGTTATTAAACCTCTGTAAATGATTGCCCCTGCTGATGAATACCTCTCATATATATCCCTTTATATTATAGAAGGTTTGTGCTAGGAATTTTACACATATAAGCTTTCCGTAAGGCAATCGTAACATGGGATAGACCTAGTGCTGACCCTCCTAGAATGCAAAGAGACAAAAGCTCTTTATAATATAACACTATGATGATGTAATGGGACTACATACTGTGTGACATCAGCTTGATACAGTATAAATTTATTAGACAGTCGATTGCAACATCAAGACTGATGCTCGAACTGTAAGAGATACTGCATATGAACATTAATTAGGGCAAAATTTAATAAACTTGAAAAGGCCAATCTTGTTTAGTCTGCGAGATCTCGGCTGTCTGTTCGGTAAAAATCGATTGATATTTTTCGATCTATTTTTACCGATAGAGACTACTGATGTAAAGTATGGCTACCTTTTCATCAAAAAATCCAAGAGGAAAAACTCGAACGAAAAGTTTCTATCAGTAAAAATCGATCAAAAAATATCAATTGATTTTTACCAGACTGCTGAGATTTCGAGTTTATTAAATTTCGCCTTTATAAGTTTTTGTAGATTATTTACAATTGAGGAAAAAAGATCAATGTAGAATAAATTCTTCACATGTTAATCTTTGTCCATTCATGTGGTTCAACATGCTGTTTGTTGTTGATTATCTGTTCATTCGCAGCTGACTCTCGGTCACTTTATGGATCATCGTTCTCCACTCCTTTCTGTCTTTCACTGCTTCCTTCAATTTCGCAATTGGCATATTCATTGTTGTCATGATTGTGTTGAGCCATCTTGTTCTTTGGTGGCCTCTCCTTTTTCCACTGACTTTTCTGAGCATAACTGATATTTCCAAGGAATTAGCGCACATGACATGGCCAAAATATGAAAGCTGTTGATTGGTAATTTTGCCCTCTAATGATATTTCCGGTTTGACATGGTCCAAGACTGCCTTGTTCGTCATCATGGCAGTCCAAGGTATTCTTAGCATTCTTCTCCAGCACCATAATTCGAAAGCACCATAATTCTTCTCTCAGCTTTCCTAAGCATCCAGCTTTCGCAACCGTACATCATTATAGGGAAGATGATTGCGTTGATCACTCTGCTTTTTTTTTTTTCAACGCTAATATCCTTTCTCTTCCCGATCTTTTCCATTCCCTGCATTGCAATCCTGCCAAGCATGATTCACCTCTTGATCTTAGGTGTCGATTCCCCTCTGCGGTCGATTTTAGCTCCAAGGAAAATGAAATATTGATCATGTTCAATTACTTCGTTGTTGATTTGTATATTCACTGTACCATTTGCTACCGTGGTCATAACTTTTGTTCTTTTGATGATCAGGTACAGTCTCATTCGTTGGATGAGGTAGCCAAGATCTTTTTCGCTCTCTGCGAGCAGGGTTGGTATCATCCGCATATCGAAGGTTGTTGATGTTTCGCGCTGTTTAATCCCTTATAAAACTACAAGTACTCTGTTTCCCGAAAATAAGACCTAGTGCATCTTTAGGTGCAAATAGTATAATGTCTTATTTTCAGGGAAACAAGGTATTATATTAATAGCAGGATATTGAAATCTGTTGAATGAAGCCGGTAATTCTAGCCAACTGGAGCATTACATGGCCTAGACGCCAGGGGTTCCTGTCCCAGGTCCCAAACTTAGTGTTTTCTTATAAAAACTTTTAGAAGGTTGTAGTACTTATACAGACTGAAAGCAGAGGTTACCACCTGTAGTAAAGCTGGTGAGGTCTCATTATAAAGAATTTTAAAGCTAAGACTGGGACTGCACCCACAACTCTTTTAAGAACCCATCAACCATACTGGTAATCCAGTAGTGATGTTAATTTAACCAATAGAAACTTAAAGCTAATAATATAACAAAACCCAAATATTGTTTTTTTTTTTTTTTAAGAGTATTAATTTCAGCAAGATATTTGATGCTTTGTTATACATTAAGCTGGCTTTAAATTGTACCAGATAATACATACTTTGATGAATGAAATCCTCTGGTCAGTGTGATATGAAGCATATAAGATAGAGAAATCCAAATCCAAAATGCATGTTTCATGCCAATTAACAACAGAGGAAATGTATGAAGGAGTTATCATTTCAGAGAATTTGATAGTTAGAACGCAGTATAGTAAAGCATTGGGACAAATTAACCAAATGCTATGCTGTGTAAGAAGAGTAATTAGTAGTAGAACAAAGTAATATTGCCACTCTAGGTCACTTGTGAGACCTTGAATATTACATTGAGTTTTGGAAGCCCCGTCTACAGAAAAACAGAAATAAATTAAAAATAAATGAGAAACTATTCAGAGGAGGGAAAATAAAATGACGCGAGGTCTTAATAATGAATCATATACGGAAAGGCTTCCAGTCTTAACATGTACAATTTAGAAAAGAGGAGGATATGCTAAATACATTCAAGCACATCAAGGGAAAGAACAAAGTTCTGGAAGGAAAGCATCTTCCAAAAGTGGAAAATGACTTTATCTAGAGGGCACAATTTGATGTTGGCAAGAGAAATGGAACATAATTAAAGACTTCTTTACAGAGGGGGTGATGAACTCATGGAATAGCCTTTCAGCAGAATCCAAACATGCATGGGATAGATACTAGGAAATGGAACATAATTAAAGACTTCTTTACAGAGGGGGTGATGAACTCATGGAATAGCCTTCCAGCAGAATCTAGATAAACTAGGGGCATATTTACTAAAGTCGAAAACCTCATTATTGCTGTTTTCAACAGTTATCGCCATTATTTTGGCAAATTTGAGTCAATTTGCTATTAGCTATTTGTCAAACTGTGATGTTTATGTTATCGCGGCAAAGTACGTAGTAAATTTATCGATATCAATATCGCTTAGTGCTATATAGCATTCAGGAATTTGACTGTAAATTTAAATGTAAAAGATACGTTTTCAATATCGATATCCATATGTATATCGATAACATTATCTATGCCAATTCAACAAACATAACTTAGGAACTAAAATCACAGTCAGTGCCCATTGAAAATAACGAATAACGCCACCCAGAGAGACTAACTGAAAAAAACCCCAAACACCTACTTTCGTAAATGTCGTGATAAAATCATTGGAACAATTGGAACAATGATCCACGGTGTCTATATCAATATAGTTATATTTTGGCGATATTGATATTCAGCGATAACAAGTGCTGGAAAACTAAAAAGGGGCTTAGTAAATAGGAGAAGAGGTCGATATCGATAAAAACCCCCCACTTTTTTTCTATTCGATTTCAAAACGAAAATCAAAACCCCATTAGTTTTTGTTTTTTTTTTTGGTTATATTGTTCTGTGCTTCTATTAGGTAGGGAACAGGGCACAGTAATACAGAATAAGTGTGGAAGAGGGATAATAACAATGAAGCAAGCTCCAGTGCATATATGTTTAAGGTCCAGCCCCCATTTATTAATACACAGAAGCAATTACATTTTGGGGTGGAAGCAAAGTAACTGAGTTTAGACTTGAATTCACCATAGTGCGAAGTGAGGTCCGGATCCTTCACCTAACTTTGCACATACTGTTATGCGCTCGCTGATGTCCTGCACGCGGAACACTTTACAGGGATTCCAGTCTCGGCGACACGACAGGACATCCGCGAGCGCATAACACCATGTGTGAAGTAAGGCGAAGGATCCGGACCTCACTTCGCACTATGGTGAATTCCCCCCCTTAAACAGTGATAATTAACTAATTCAGATATTTAATAAAAGCATGTTAATTTGAAATGAGCTTGACTGCACTGACAAAACAACAATAATAGTCAAAGTTTGCAATAAAATAAATATTAGGACTTCATTTTGTTTTTTGTTTTCTATTTGAAATTTTTTATTGGTTTGGTGATACTGGATACATACATTTTGTGAGTCAGGTAATACTTTTACCAATTTTAGTACATATTTTACAAAGTAATATAATTTAACATATTTGTTACAAAAGTACAAATTGTGTTAATTACATGAAATAAACATTGTCTTGTATCTAAATAAGTAGTTCTATTATAACATAATGAGATTCTAATACAGTTTTAAGCATTCTCCATTTTGTTTTTAAAGTATTACCCTCCCACCCCAGAATCCACCTGGTACATGTCTATGCAATCCAGGGGCGGTTCTGGCCCTATTGACGCCCTGGGGGAACCGCCCCTTGACCTCAGCCCCATGCCCCCGTGCCCCCCACTCACCTCCTTCAGCATTGCACCTCCTCTAAGCGCTTCTCCACAAAGAGGTAAGTTGAATGGGACGGTGCTCCTTAGATGCTTTGGGTCTTACCTGCAGCTGCCGAATCCACAGTGAATAGAGCCAAGAAGACCCGAAGCAGCCAAGGAGCGCCGTCACATTCCACTTACCTCATTGTGGATAAGCGCTTAGAAGAGGTGCATCGCTGGAATGCTGGAGGAGGTAATTTTAGCTATGGGCGATGTGGGCCCCTCAAATAGATTGCGCCCTGGGCAGTCACCCACTAGCTAAAACTGGCCCTGATGCAATCAATTATATGATGGACTTGTTTGTTAACACATCTTGCAGACTTTTGTAAATATCTATGTCTCAGATACAATCAACCAAATCCAAGGTAGCAGAATTCATACAATATCCAATTACTTGAAGGGACTGAAAGATTGACATTAGATATGGAAAAAAAAATAGCATTGATCAAATGCTGCATGATTTAGTCTCCAAGAACCACAAAATATCCCCATTGGGGGATATTTACTAAGGTTGGAAAGTTTTTTTTTGACTAGTTAATGCAGAAGAAACAGCCTCTTTTTATTAATATTTCTGTCGAAGTCTGGCAAAAACCCATTATTCCCTATGGAGTGGCTCCTGTAAGAATATCGATATCGAAATGTGTTGTAAGGTCAGCCTAATAGAAAGAAAAAAAGGCAAAGCATGCCTCTTTCAACTCATCAATAATTATTAATAATGATTTATTTCAACAGGAAAAATATTGTATGTGTAAGAGAGTGAAATAGCCCTTGTGTAGTGAATGTGCTTGTTGCTGTAATTAACTTTGTGTTTTCATAACTTGACATTTTATTGTTTGACCACGAGAGGTCGCTGCTGCAAGATCCCAAGCCAAAGGGAAAAGGATGTATGCCCCGGAAGGATTGATGTAGAGACCCTGTTCAGAGGAAGCGGGCTTAGGAGCAAGAGAGAGTGTGCAGCAGCCATCTTGGGACAGTGAGGGAGTGAATGAGTGTGCTTGCAACTGAAGCACAGGTCTGTGAGACATCTTTGTGTGGAGAAGGCCCTTGGAGAGCGAAGCTACAGCAAGTATAGCTGAAAACTTGAGACTTTTAGAGTTTATCCAGACACCATCCTAAGGAGAAGATTGCTGTCAGAGACTTGGCTGAGAAGTGACACTGTCAGTGAGACCGCATGCTGTCTAAGGAGCTCCTCTTCAAGCTGTTGCTAACAAAGACTAAAGGTACCTGATGAAAGCACTCGTGCACGCATCGCACTGCAGGTTTGGAGCCAAATTGCTTGAGACTGAGTAAGAGCCTGTAGTTAGTTAGTTAGTTAGGTATAATCATCACCCCAGGCTGCAATACTTGTGAACTATCTACCTGTTTGGTAGAAGGACTAAGTCACAGAGGATTTTACAGAGTTAAATCTCTCAGAAAGGGACTTTTAAGGACGTCCAGGAATAACATCTAGTTTAACACTACACTGTTTGGCTTGCAAGCTAACCAACTATTTTATTTGCTTGGTTGTACTTGGTTTGGGAAGGGGAATAATATTATTATGATAAGATTGTAAACTTTGGTGTTATACCACCGGTGCCGGTGTCACACTCACTGAATTGTTCCTGTGTAATAGGGTAGTAAAAGGTAACAGGCAGCTGTATAGGCGCAGCCTGCCAGTAGGTAAAAGCTTGGAGTATATTGAAGGCCACCATAGTGGGCACCGTGCTGTATTAACACCAGGGTCCCAGCTTTCAGGCTGAGTGAATGTAAATATATGGGAGTGTTCTTTTGGGAAAAGGAGGTTACCTAAACTAAGTAAAATCCTGTTTTGGTTAAATTGAATTGGACTCACTTCCTTTGTTTGTGACTTTGCTGTATCCTGGGGAGCCCACCTCAGTACACTGCTTACATATGGATCCTTTATAAATCAGGAAAATTGAAAAGTTACAGGGAAATTACAATTGACAGTGAAACAGGGTGAAGCTAATTGATGTGGTCAAAATGATCATAGTAAATCTCCCCCCCCAGCAGCAGAAACACTTAAACACAAGAAATTCTTGTTTGAAGAAAAATTCCCCAAACCTTGACAGAATGTGAGATTATTTCCACCGTTTGTAAAAGCCTAAAATATCTAAAGCGCCCATATTGCTTTATTGTTTTAAGCATATTGCATTCAGCAGTAGAAACACAAATCCTTTAGCAAAGTTAGGCGAGGCATCTGCAGCAGTAATCCATGCAAATGAGATGCATATTCCTATTACTGATAAAGAGAGGGAGAAAAATAGACAATCATATATACTGTATGTATATATATATAGACAGATGGACAGACATAATTTGGAGAGGAAATCGTACATGTGAAAAAGCCTGTATATAAAATGCGCTCAGTTGGGTGAATAGGAGATACTTCATATTGATGCAGATTTAATACTGTTTTATTACATAACAGCTACAATAGCCACTGTAGTCTTATCAGGGCCCAGTAAATGGATCTTTATGTGTAAGACACGTGTTGTCTGCTGATTCTTATATTTGCCAAACAAGGAACCATTTAACGGAGTAAATGTAACAGCAAGTACAAAGGAAAAACAAAATAATCGTTCAAGATTAAAAAGAAATGGAAAACAGAATTCTCTAAAAGCAAGGAGAATTAATGAAAAGAGAACTACATTGCATTATTTAAAGGCTGTACCAGAGATAGCGAAAAACAAATACAGATTTCCTTATTGGTTTGTGCTGGTATTAGAATTTCTATGCAGATTTTAGCAAAAAATGTAACTTTATTTAAACCCTCTATAAGAAGAGTCATAAGAGATCATTAATATGCTGTCCTCATATTAAAGTAACATAGTATGTTGAATCAGGTGTTGTACAAACATCATTGCTATATAGGTTACTATCATGCAATGCAGAGAATTATTCCATGACTCAAGATACCACCTCCACCAATCTAGTGCCCATAATTTGTGATCCTTCTACATTTAAGAAAGGCCTAAAGGCCCCTTTAAAATTATTTTATTGAATTCACTATGACAACATCCTCAGGCAGAGAGTTCCATAGTCTCACTGCTTTTACAGTAAAGAACCCCCTTTGTTAAAGCAGAAACCTTCTGTTCTTCTTAACCTAGACCAGGGGTCGGCAAACTTTTTTCAGGAGGGAGCCCATTTCACTCCCTCCTCCGGCGGCGATAACCATCTTCTGAGCCGCTGGAGGAGGGAGGCGTGCCCTCTCCCGACCCCATGACCACCGACAGCCAATCAGAAGAGCCCTCGGCAGTCGTGGGAGGGGCTTTGGCGTGGCTTCGGCAGTGCGGCCCGAGCCACAACAAGGCGGCTAAAGAGCCGCACTTTGCCGACCACTGACCTAGACAATGCCCACTTGTACTTGCAGTCTGTATTATTACAGTTATGATTATTGAAATGAAACAAATACTCTAGATTCCAGTTTGACCAATGAAGTTGACTTCTTTTTTGGACAACGGACACAGTTGTACTTTGTAGGTTTCAAAATGTGTTGAGGGTTGACTAGACTTTGTGGCATCACCAATTGTGACTTTCCCTGAAATTGGACGGTCAAACAAGATTTACTCTTGCCTACAGCCCCCCCCCCCCCAACCTTTTTTTGTTTCCAGATGCATTCATAGTACCAAATAACAGAGCTGTGTTTTCAAGTTTTACAAAAGTTAATCTTCTGTCTTTAGTATTGGAATGTAGAATGTAATCTAATTATGACAGGATCTCAATGTATCCTATTTGTCATAAAACCTGGATGTTGTGCTATTGTGATGTCATTTTATTGATGTCAATAATTCTGTGCTGGCTCAAGCTGATATAGAGTTAAATATGTTAATATCAGCTGGAGTTTGTATATTGGAATTCAATACATTTGTTGAAGGTCTTATAAATATGTAGGGTTGCTGTACCCTCCAGTTATTTGGACTTTACTTGCTGGTTCTCTTTCCCTGGTGAGTGCAGGTGTTTGTGTGTATAACTGACTAAATCATTATGCATTTTATATCTAACAGGAGAATAGTAGAATATGGTGTGTGTACCTATATCTGTCATACAAAAGCACGTGCAATAAAAAAATAAAATAAAATCTAGTAAACACAATTGCGTGCTTTAGGAGTGTTTAATTAGTCAGGAGTTACAATAAAAGCACTTTTATAATTGGCAGCATGTAGCTTTTGCAGAAAGAAGAAAAAAACATGGGTAAATTGAACATTTTCTTGTTTTGATTACTGGGACAAGAACGGAGTACTGCTTCGCACACTAAAATAGGCATGCCATGTTCATTTAAGCATTTGTATTGACATGTCTTGAAATGGGAAGTAGGAAAAAAAAGTATCTAAGTGAAATACACCATTAAAACAAGCCCCTTGGGGACAGGATGAATGATTTCAGAAAATAAATGAAAGAAATGTGAATTTATGCCTGTAGGTGATGGCAAAGGGTTATGTTCAATACTCAAGTTAACAGAACAAGTAAAACTGCTGATGACAACGAACACCATCTTATCCATTCCATGTGGATTTTATATGTAGGCAGCAGGACTTAATCTGAGACACTACACTATCCTATATGTACTAGAGCTCTCCAAGTCGGC
>WMED01002335.1:0-24563 GCA_019650415.1 Pipa parva
GTAATTCACCAAAGAGTGAACTTACCCTCCAATCGTTCGCTTCAATACGCATAGCCTGTTGTGCGCTCGCTGATGTCCGTGTGCAGGACATCAGCGAGCGCATAACAGGCTTTGCGTGCTGAAGCGAACGATCGGAGGGTAAGTTCGCTCTTTGGTGAATTACCCCCTAAATTTGAAGCAACCTGCATTGGTGAATCCTTCACTTTGATGCATACTGATGACTGGTAAATAGCCAAATATTGCACTCATGCACACAAAGTGATGAGAAGATGTGCATACGTAAATGATCATAGCAAGCTTTGATATTGGTTGTGAATTTATAGCATTGCAAATATGCGGAAAATGTGGGGAATGGATGCAAATTCACTCCTCTATGTGACTGTTTAGTCGTTAGTGAATAAATCCCAAGCGTGTGTTTAGGGAAAAGTAAATGAAAAAGAAATGTCATTATTTTACATTTTAAAGCATCATAATTCAGTTTCTGCTACATCGTGTATGTATGTGTTTGCATATACCTCTTATCTCAGGTATTGTGTTAATAAGCTCACCAGACTACAGTGATGAACAGGAACCCGAGCTAATTAAGCTCTCTTCCTCTTATAAAGATAGCCTGTGTATTAACCATAAAGAGAGATTGGACAGCTATGTGTTGTGTTATTTATGTATTTAATTAATTGCCATGCCAACAAAAAGTAATGATTATTTTTACTTTTTTGCATTACTGGACCTAGAAAGAAGTGGCCAGTAAATGCAAGCAAGAAAAGTTTTATAACTTTTTCACAATTAAAGTAAATAAGTTTTTATCAATGCTATATTATTTTACTAAGCAATATACAGTGTTTAAATGCACAAACAAAACGTTTTTTTGGTTGTAACATCCTATTTAAACGTTCCCTTTCTATCCCTGCATTTTGTACTTGTATACAGTAGGATTGCGCCCCATGCACAGTTTCTTAGTTATTATCTGACTCGGAACTGAACAATCAGTAAATACTTTTCCGTGCATCAGCCAGAAAGATAGAAGGAAATGGTCATTGTGCTATTTTAGTTCTTGACATTTCTTCATACCTAATGTTCTGTGTGCAAATTATTTTTCTGCTTTTTTTCAAATAGAATCGGAGGAAGGAAAAACTCCCCTGTACAAATCAATTTTCTAACAAATGGAGAAACGAAGAGCAAATATTGTGGTAAGAAAGTGAAGCAGAAACACTGTATACTGAATATTCCTTTTCCTCGGGAATTCCAGCACATTTGCTTTCATTTACTAAATTCTAGTTCTGTAAGTGGAATTTCTTTGACCCCCTGCCTTTGTCCTAGCACCTGTTGAGTCGCCAGGTGGCAGTCTGCATTCACTAAAACTTGGAAAAGTGAGAGGGAAAGAAAGGGGGAAGAAGGGAGGGGGGTAATGAAGAGGGAGTCAAGTACTTTCATCAGCTCTAAACTCTTTCCTATTTGTTGCAGCTAGGAGCAAACTTTAAACAGACACCCACAGTAAGTTCTCAGACTCCCAGGCTAAGGAAATTGTTTCCTTTTTCACTTGTGAAATTTACAAAAAGCAGTGGAATCCCACCAGCAAAGCAAGCAGACCCATGAGTGACCCACAGCTCTATTAAGTCCTGGAGGATCGCCTGCTGACTGGAACCTGCCGCCAGACAGGGAGCTCATTGCTTCTTTATTTTCCTGCTGTTTGGTCAGTGCACTGAGCAGGAAAACAGCGTGAGGAAGTTTGGTGCACAGCCAAAAAGTAAGGTAAATAATCAGCACGGCCGTGAAGCACAGACTTTGATACTGCCTAAAAAAGGAACTGCCGGTGAGAAAATAGAAGGGAGGTGTATAAAGACACTTTTTTGTTTTTTTTTATCCCACATTGTCCTGAGGGCACACGCATTGTTTTCTCGCAGGTTTTCCCAGCACTGGATGAAGGCAAACATAGGAACATTTTTCAGTTATCTTGGCTATTTCTCTAACAGTTGTTAAGTTTTTTTTGTTTTTTTTCAAGTTGTTGCTTGCCAGCAGCTTAGGTCTGTGAGAGAAGAAAGGGGTTATCCAGGATAGTGGCTTTCCTTTTGCGTGCACTTAAAACTTTGTTCTTTCTTTATTTCTTTTCTTTTTAACTTTGAAGTTGACAGGTGCTCGGTAAAACACCCTCTCTAAGGAAAAGCCAGGTCTGACTTTTTTTCTTTCTTTCTGCTTCTATGTTAACCGGCTGGATTTAAACCTGTTGCACAAAATCTGGATTTTCGTTACTTGATCATAAATGAGAACACAATAGGAAAGGAAACGTCTTTAAATGGGATTATGAAGGATCTACCCAGTGATTATCTGCTACCAATGTTACCATACCAGGAGCAGTGCTTTCTCGGAAGGGGTGCTGTGATCATGCTGTGCTGAAGCTGAAGGTCAGCTCCTAAATCTCAATTGCTATTAGCGTGTGTGCTTACCTCCTATTCATCCAAATGATCCTCTTAGTGTTACTCCTCAGAGTCCTAACTGCTACACTGGACTTCCAGCTTCATGGGGTACAAGCTGAATCCAATCTAAGCAGCAAATTTCACTTTGGAAGTGCCAAAGAGCAAAATGGTAAGGCAATATTTGTTTCTTTCATTATCAATGGCATGGCTAACACAGCATTTTCCAAGAACTGGCCTTTGAACCGGTGCCAGCCCTTGACAGTGTCTGTGTCAATCCCTGGGGTGTTCCGATAGACCTCGTGACTTCAAGTTTGGAAATGGTCCACTTTAGACTATAGGAGAGTAGCCAGCTAGTCTTTGGCATAAACAGCTCGATCATACGCTCGCTTGGCACTCAAAAACTTCTGTAACTAATGCGGCGAAGGCATTGGATCATTAGAATAGCATTCAGAGTAAACTGAAATTGTAATTATTTTATTAGGCAGGAGTTAAAATAAAACCATATCCCTTTTTATTTCACATTTCTGCTTATGTATGTTTCTGCGGACTTAGATCCGTTTTGTGGTTTTGGAACTGCAGAATGATTCCTGTTTCTTTCTGTGCTGGAAACAAGCTAATCCCACATAGGAAATGAGAATTACTTTTAGCTTTCAAGTGTACCTGAATTGTTTAGAAAACTCTCAAATGATAGATCCCAAGGGCAGGGACTTAGGTATGTCTACAGAAAGGCTCCTTTCATTCAGCTGGGGCAGCTTCAGGGTGTGTGTGATTTGCTTAGCCTCTGAACTCCACTAGATTTCCATTATACTGATGTTTAAGTGCTTGTGCCGTTGATTGTGATTGGCTATCTTTGTTCAGAGCACTTTGTAAGGACAAACTGAGTGAGCCGCATAAATAATAATAAGTATTAACACAGAAATTGGTGCACACATTAGGAATTAAAATGTCTGTATATAAACAGTGAATCATATGTTTCCATGCCTTGTGGTGCCTGTGGTAAAATTTAGCACATAACACACACAGTCCATGTGAATTTCCTCATATTTATGTCAGCTGCAAATTGTAAATCACGTTGACTTAAACTTTAAATGATATGCTTCAATGAATAGGCTTTTTGTTACATTCAACATTTGGTAGAATGGCATATTGGGTCATTGATTGCCGCTACTTTTCTGGAGGAAAGTTGAGTGGATCAGTCACACCATGTGATATCAGCCTCAGAGCTCTGTTTTGTTTTTCTACACTTGAAAGATAAAGAGAGAACGAGAAGAAGAATGTAGAATGGGTTAATTATCCTGCAGATTACAGGCACAGCAAACACACCACTTCATCATTTGTACTAAAGTTGTTTAAGAGAGCCTGATATTGTCTCTCCATGCTGCTTGCTAATGTGTTGACATCTGGCACCTGCAGACTGCCAGAGATCGTGATCAAAGAGCAGCACAAGGATCAGTCTCTAATAAGACCTAGCTGTGAAGGGCCAAAAGAAACTGATCAAACGAAGGGGAAACCCTGCTTTGTTGAGATGAGAATTGATCATGATGACCTTTGTCTTTTTCTCCTTGGTGCTCTCAGAAGGTTTGCCTGCAGTGTTCTTTCCACAAAATGGAAAAATACAGTCTTTTCGTTTTAGGCGACTGTATAATATTTGAAAAAATAATCTGTTTGTGAATGCCTGGGCAGAGAAAATAATATCAGATAGTTAAAAGAACAGTAACATCAACAAATAAAGCTACCTCAAATTCATTTATAGATAGTATTTATTCAATATGTGCTTCCAAACATTCTGAATTGTGTAAAGAAAGTACGGTATTTAGCTATTTAACTGTAAAAATTGGATTTTAGGGTACACTTCTTGCATATGCTTTATGTAAAGCACCATAGAACAAAATTGGTCTGGATGAGGTCTGTTTGATAAAATGGTTGCTATTTGTAAAGATAGAAACAGACAAAGCAATAAAATTAATCTATTTAACAGATAATGTATTTACAAGTGAAATGAGACTTTTTAAAAATGTGTTTTATGACACAAACTGCAAATATAGATCTCAGAGGAAGAGAAGTAACGAATAGCAAAGTAGAGATCTGAAAGTAGAAATGTGCAGAATATAACATATATACCTTATTGCACTCAACAGTACATCGTCAGTCAGTCCAGGGTTGCCTGGAAAGCAGCTTGTTGTATTCAGTATCTAATACTATTAATTTGTATAACGTTTGCTTATAATTACTAGCTTCTTGTCAGAATTCCAGTTGTGTTCATGTAGTCAGACAGTGCACCAATCTGAAATAAACACTTCTATAATTAGCTGAAGAATTGTGGTACCTTTCATTTTGTTGCTAGATTTTCAGTATGATAACTGTAATTGTTTAGTTATTTTACTGAATGTGATTCTGCTAAGCCAGAGGCAACCGAGTGACTTCAGTACCAACATATGGTGTTCTTGTACTAATACTATCTGTTAACATCATACACACCAGGCACTCATATTTCCCTACTTTACAGACTGTGGTAACCCAGTAGTAGCCAAGAGAGTTACATCAGTACTGACATACTATGTGGTTTTGTATTAGGTATATATTTATGTCATATATGTTTGGGAGCTCATATTATTGCCAAGAGATAGCTGAATTTTTAATATTGTTGCTTAAAGCTGTTCAGGTAATGTACTGTTATCTACTGTATCTAGTCAGAAACAAAAACATCATAGCTGTGTGCATCAGGGCTCACCTTTAGCTGAATTCCTGTACTTTAGGATTGTAATGGTTATGGCAATCTCATTGTGAATATCATTAAATAAAAACAGAGCAAATGTGGGAATTTGAGGACAAAGACAGAGACTACAAAAACCTGTCTAACTTACTAGATGTAAATTCTATAAAAAAAATCACCCCCTACCCCCTTTCACGCCAGTCTATTTAAATACTATACATGTATGGATGAATTCACAAAAGCAGAGGCTTGTAGACTGTGCATGTTGGGATATTTTAAAATATTGCATATCATAAATCACACTTTATGTCCATTATTTCTTTGGCTATCTGTTGCCATTGAAAACCATCTATAGAAACATTAGGCTAATTTGTCCTTTACAAGGCTCAGGGGATAAAGAGACTGTAGCTGCAACCAGGTCAGTGCTCTGCACCAAATCCAGGTAACTTTTTTTTTTTTTTATGAAGAAGGTGAGGTCAATGCTGAAGGAAGAGTGGCCCCTGGAGCCTGTACTGTTCTTCTTGTATCAATGACAAGATGCAAATATATATGACAGATAAAATATATATTTGTCAACCCATCACCAACTTATAAGTGTAAACAAAACTCTTACTTGGCTTGGGAGAGGAGAAGGGCAGGCAGCAAGCAGGCACTGGTCTTCCCAAAGGTCACAATAGTCAGAGCAAGCAGGCCCCCTGCAGGGGATGGGCCTAATTACAGCCTCGACCCCTGCAACTTGAATCACAATAATCTGCATGTTGGAATTTCATTACTGTTTCCACTCATGCCCAGTTTAATTCATTTGCTGGTCAGTTAAAACTGAATTGGCTGTCCATTTCCCCAGTGAGCACACAGCTAAACTCCCAAAATGAATACCTTTTGTTGTTTTGCAGTGAATAATGTGGTATAAAGTACATTTTTTATTTTATATAATGTATGTTGATACTATTCTAGCCTGGTATGAATTCTAAAAATAATAATGAGTTGCTAATAATGAGTAAAACAAGGGTATTTTCAATGTATGAAATGTAGCCACTTGATGGCACTGTTTCATTAGAACCTATGCCTGATATTTTCCATATATATATACACACATACAATAGAGCCCTCTTTATATCCATATGTTTTGCTGGACATGTGTATGAAAATAGGGTGAACTAATCAATTCATGCATGAAAGGTAACATTACCCTTTAGAACAATTGATATATCATAAATTTTTAGGGGCTTATTCATAATTCATAAAAGGCCAAATTGTTGTGTAAAAGCGTGAATTCACATTTATTCGCCACTACTTCATATTCATGTATTCAGCAAACTCTGTGATGTGGATAATATGAGACTAATTCATATTGTCTCATTCGCCAGTTTTACTGCACTAGATTGAAGGGGCTGATGGCAGAGCTCCTGTTGCCTAGCTGACTACACCAAACAATGCAAGAGATGGCTACTGACACAGTCCCATCTTCTCTATGGTAGACCTCTGATTATTGAATATGGAGTAGAGAATAGGAGCGTATCAACCCAAAGTGATGAGAAAACATCTCTTTTTACTGGCTAATCCTATGCTGTTTTGCTAAGGGCTTTCCCTTTAAATGGAATTGCTTTCATGCATGTCTGCGATTGTGTTTTTGTGCCCATTATGTTATGG
This sequence comes from Pipa parva, assembly GCA_019650415.1. Taxonomy (NCBI): domain Eukaryota; kingdom Metazoa; phylum Chordata; class Amphibia; order Anura; family Pipidae; genus Pipa; species Pipa parva. The sequence continues at coordinate 6,775 of WMED01002335.1, forward strand.
CCAAGTTCAGAGGTCACATAAGTATCCTGTTACAGGCTAGAGCCTTGTAATGCTATTTTACACCCTTCTAAAAAGTGTTATTTAATCTGCTTGAAATTCTGTAAAAATGCATTTGGTAGCGGAATCATATTTTAGTGAGGTTGGGATTCTTACTGTAAGTGTAATTCACTTGTTTATGTGGAATATAATTCATTAATGTTACAAAGCTAGTTTTAGAGGCGTTTGCCATAAGCTACCATTTTGTGTAAAGCTTTTGAGAAAGGGATGGGATTTTATCCCTATATTCATTGGTTGATTTTTAAATCATTTCTGTTGTGTATGTAGCTTTTACTTTTTAAACTTCTGTGATTGTAAGGAGGGAGAGAAAGGGGGTTAAACAGTGCAGTAAACATTGATCATAGACTTAGATTATAATTCATGAAATGCATTTGACTTTAATAAATTGCCTTATCTTTTTGACTAACTCATCATGACTCAGTGTAATTGAAGGGATTAGCACACTTGCACTGATACTATACAAATGTATTGCACAGTGTTAAAATGGATATGGTACCGAAAAAACTTAAACTGCTCAGAATAAATGAATGGCCAATTGGCCATGTATGATGATTGTATAGCACATGATGGGACACACATACTTATATCAACCAGACAAGATAGATCTAGATAAACACTATGACATGTAATTAATTTTATTTTTTAAAAGAACAGTAATGCCAAAAAAGGTAAAATGCTTCAAATGCATGGACAGTTACTATATATTAAATACTGTACGTGCTTTCAAAATTGTGTAAAGATAGTAAGATATTTAGCTTTAAAAGTTGGGCTTTCAGGCACACTCCCTGAATATGTATTATCTAAAGTACCATAGAGAACAATGGGACTGAGCGAGGTCTGTTTAATAATATGGCTGCTATCTGTAAAGATGAAAAAAAGAAAAAAAAAGCCAAAAAATTCAGATAAGTTTTACAAATTCTGTATTCAAATAACTGCCAGACTAATGCGAATGAGAAATTGTATTTTTTTCAGGTGTTACTGGTCTTTTAAATCCATCTTTGTCAGAAGAAGAAATGGTAAAGAAGGATTTTACAGCTTCCAGAGGCATTTCTATGTGTACTGGTTGAATATGAGATGTGTATAAATGTATCTCTTGTTACACATACTTTCTGATTACATAGTTACCAACATATATTTACACTTTCCTATATGCAAACCTATATCCTGCAGCACACCAGCAGGTCCATTGCACCTGCATTTTAACACTTGACTTGTTTGAGTAGGTTCAGCTGTCTGTGTTTGCCAAGGAGGGCTGTTTATGGAAGCGTAATAATCACATAAGTATTATTACCCTAAAATACAGGGACTTATTCATAAAAGTCTGAACAGCTGCATCAAGATCAGAATTTGCATCCATTCACCAATTCCCCATCTTCGCATATAAATCAAACTCGGTGATGTGGCAAATTCATACATTTACAATTGCCATAAACTTACAGAGCTTTTCACATTACTTTGTGTACACAGGTAATTTGGCTATTCATCAAGCATCCAATTCTGTTGAAGTAGCAAATTTGGCAAGTCATACTGTGATGAATTCATCAGTTTTACTTCAACAGATCAAGTTGGCAAATTAAAGGGTTTGTGGCAAGGCTCCTACTGTCTGATCACCACCACACTATGCAAATAACCATTTCCAACACAGTTTGCTCCTTGGTTATGGGAATCCTCCTCTTAGTGAATAAGGAGTAGAGAATTTGCAAACGTTGGAGAGTAGCAACCTGAAGAGATGAAAATTCACTATAACAGTTTAATTCTCACATTGATGATGAGCCCCACAGTCTATACATTTAACTGCAAACTAAATGAGTATGCCTGAACAGAAATTGTTCAAAGGAGATTATAATCAGTTGACATGAAGTGATTTAGTTCAGCTTTTATTCTAGGACTACACCATTTGTATTTTAAATATAAGCTAATGTAACTAATTTGAAAATGTTGACCTTGCTTCCAAAAACGTAAGGAGAAACACAATCAATAAGTGCTACCTATTTGGTTTGGAGCACTAGAACATGAGCCTATTGTAACTTAAGCTTCCTAAATATAAGAGGGTGGAGCACTTTGGACATATGTATGTTGGGGGGGGGGGGGGGGGGGGGGTGATTGGATTGATTATGTTTTTCCAACACATTCAGTATTCATACTTGTGGTCCAGAGGCTAAATTAAAAAGACTTGTTTGGTGGCTTCTTTGACTGATTGGATCTGGTTGATACTTAGCATAAACATGGCCAGTCCGATTCATTTTGCAAAATTTTAGTAAAAGAATTGCTGTGAGCCTTGACTAATGCTGAGGTGCATGAATACTCAGCACTTGTTAATTTGTACAAAAAGGTCATTGTAGTGCTGCATTATATAGTATCACTCTAGCTTTCCGGATATGTTGTAAAGCAATGTGCATATACAATAGGTGCTTATCTGAAAACTGCAAGAAATACTATCTATGTGGCATATTAATGGTTTTGCAACATCTCCTCTCCTCAGTCTGAACAAAATGTTGATGTATAACATATTTAACTGATTTCCCATTTTACTTGATCTTCATGGCATGGATTGCAAGCTTCCTCTGGCCACAGGAGCAGCAGCAGCACAGCTACAAGTAGAGGCAGAAGAACAACATAAAGTAAAGCAAAGCGGCTTATACAATAGAGCCCCAAACAAATACTGGGAACGGTCTTTAGGCACAAGCACTATTGTAAGGTAGCATCCGAAATGTTAATCCACTGCTGTCATGTCATGAATGTGATTTGAATCCCTGAAGTGCATCAAAAAGGTTTGGATAGTTGTTGAACAAAACATAACATCCACGGTTTGTTTAAATTAATAGAAATATATATAGTAGCATTTTTCTGTAGGTGAGTTGCCATTAGGAGCCAGTATTACATTTTTCCCTTGTTAAAGCAAATTTAGCAAAAACTTTAAATGGGTTTCTTCGCCTTCATCTGGACAAACTTAGCTAAACTAAGGATTATTTACTTAAAAAAAGGAAGGTTGAACTTGATAGATTTGTGTCAGGCTTTGCGGTAAAGTCATTTAAGCCTATGTCTATGGCAACAAGTCTTTAGGGCAGTTGCAGGCTGCTGACTATAATTTAAAAGTGTTGTACCTAGGCCCGTAGCTGCTGTATTATACTGTATTATTATTATACTATACCATAATATTATACTATATTATATTTAATTGTGTGATCATTGTTATTTGTATGCTGTATTTATTGGCAGATTCAGGAAACTGCCAGTACACCTCAGAGGAAGCCACACAGTACAGTGATGTAGAATGACAGAATGGGAGAATAAAACCCTTCTTACTAGTTATATTACATTAAATTCAGTGTTGAAATGGGCTGCTAGCATATGCCTGAAAAATTCCCAATGGACCTTGGTTCCAGGTGTGCCCCACGCTCCAAGCATGCCCCTGGGCCTCGAGCAAACCCATCCAACAGACCAGTCCGACCCCTTTGTGAATCTCCTCAGTATATGCCCCAATGGTTTCAGCCTGACACTATTTAAAATACATTGTTAATACATTAACTACAGTATATAAATACAGTGGCTTGACTTTCGAACAAATCGGTATTCAACCACAAAATTCGAGAAAATTTTGTCTTGAAATCCGAACAAATATTTGGAACTCGAACACCCTAGATGAGCCGAATGGCATTCTTTCGGCCCAGCGAGCCTCGCCCGCAGCATCAATACGAGTCAATCTGCGATCGGATTTCTTAAGGGATAAATTGTTTCAGTTCTCGACCAAATTGGTTCTCAACTGCACTTCCGGAACGAATTGTGGTCGAGAACTGAGGTACCACTGTATATGTTTGGAATTTCTTATAATGAGTTGTATAAGGTATTGCTCTACAGGGTAGATTTCCACCAGACTGAGTCAAAAGTAAATAGAAGTGTATTAGAAAAATCAAGAAAAGCCTCCTTAAAATTTCATCTAACCAGTTTTATGCTGGGATGCTAGTTAAATAGAGTAAATCTGAGTAAAATTTTGGCTTTAGAGCATCTGCAGAGCAAGTGTGGCCTAGTTTATTCAGATTTGGTTTTATATGGGACTGGAATTTAATATTTTTCTGTATCCTAGCAAAGAACAGTATATAGATGATCTTAGAATGGCTGTAACTAAATTTGTTAATAATATACCTGTATGTGGTTTAAATAACAATGTAAATGTACCATACCTGAATCTGATACATGTCCTTTATTGCATTTGTTTTATAACCTTGTAGATTTTTTAGCCACGTGGCTATTTTGAACACCTAAAAGTATCCTGAAAGGACCTGAACCCAGACAAGGGGGTGTATATAGATTCCATAACAGTAAGACAAACAACTAGTATTTAAATCAAAGAATACTGGTTTTAATTTAAAATGGTAAATCACATTTTCCAGCTATGCAAATGGCCTCAAGGCTATAAAAATGGCATTAACTAAAAGTCTTGGTAGCAATATATAATGGAATAGCCCGGCATGATTATTTTAAAATCACATCTTATTTATTTAATGCCTCAATAATTGAGTATGACTGTGAGATTAATAGAGATTTGCCTTTTCCTTAACATAAAATAACTTTAGCTCACTGGTAAGAAGTGTAGCATGAGGAATAGGTTTACAGAATCAGTTAATTTAGTATAATGGAATGCAATTAAATAAATCAAGTCTGCTTGTGTGGTTGGATGAGTTTAATAGAAATAAAGGCAATATCTTCACATTAGACTCTAGTAGATGTATAAAATGGAGAGCAACCCCAAAAAATAAAAATGCCCCACATACAGAGTGTTTTACTGAGGCATCTTGGGCCTAACAAAGAAGCTGATTAGCATGGACCTGTAGCCTACTATCAAAAGTTGTCATGCACACCAGGGCTATCATAATAAATCAGTTTTGCAGGACATTGCAAAAGAACCAATTGCCGAAGTGTAAGTTAGTTCCTGTGCTAACTCCTAAAATACAGACTCAAATTTCCAGCTATATCCTGGCAATCTCCTCATGAATGGCCAAGCGCCAGCTCAAATTAAATCTTTCTAAAACGGAATTGATTGTCTTGGGGTGACTTTTGACTCTGCTCTTTCCCTCTAAACACATCTCTTCCACTGCTAACACCTGTTTATTTTTCATTTGCAACATTGCCAAGATCTACCCCTTTCTCTCTAGCTCCACTGCTATCACCCTCATGCATGCTCTTGTCCTATCCTGCTCGGACTACTGCAATTTTCTTCTATCTGGTCTTCCAGCTTCCCATCTCTCCCACTCCAGTCTATTCTAAATTCTGCTGCCAGAATTCTCTCCCTCTCTCCCCAAAGGGGACAGCCTTTCTCACAATCTTTCTCTGCTTCTTTGCTCCACATAAGCAATCATTTAAAGAAGGGGTCGGCAACCTATGGCTCGCAAGCCAGATGTGGCTCTTTTGATGGCTACATCTGACTCACAGACTGTAACCAGCGATGTGTGCATGCAAGCAACACTAGTTACAGTCTGCCAGCTGAATGCCGGCAGGCACTGTAGAGACATACCTAGCTCTCTCAGCGCTTCCGGGTTTCTAGCCAATCTGGAGCTGCTGACATCACATATGATGTGGTTGCTAGCCAATCCAGAGCCACTGACATCATGCAAATTCAAAAGTGGCTGAGCATAGCTGCACTTAATATGGCTCTCTCAGCCAAAAAGGTACCCAACCCTGATCTACAGTGTTCTCCTTTTGACATTTAAGGCACTTGTCTCCATTGCCCCTTCCTACATTTCCTCACTCATATGCCTGTACATTCCTCAACATCAACTGCACTCCCCTCAAAGCAACCATCTTTGCATGCCACACACCGATACTGCCCTTTCTCATCTTGAAACCCTTTTCTCTTTGTCCCCCACACATCTGGAATTCTATACCCCTTTATCTTTGCCAGGAACATTCCCTCTGCACTTTTAAAACCAAACTGAAGTCCTACCTTTTGGAGCACTAGCACTGATATTTATCACTGATTTTTATGTATAGATTTTTATTTTATTCTTAATTAGTTATTTATGTTTAGTGTTTGTATTTATTGACCAGTGCTTCTATACATTGTTACAGCTCTTATTACCCTTCTATCTGTGTATGTAAGTCTTCCTTCCATTTAGATTGTAAGCCCTATGGGGTAGGGACCTCCAACCTCTTTAGTCAACCACAACCTGGCACTTGTATTGTTTAATGCACTTTTCCCATGTCTGTTTTATATTTGTATTGCTGAATTGTACAAAGCTGCATACATTTGTGGCACTTTATAAATAAAATCATACATACATATAAATATACATACAAAGATTAAAAGAGATCCATAGAATCTTCTGGTGGGCCTGTCTGACTCTGCACATGTGTGTGTATATACACTGACCTAGCAGGGGCATATTTATATTTTACTACAGAGGCTCTTCCAGACAGTACTCAACAATCTGACTGGAAAGTGAAGGTTTAGTTTCACCGAATTGCCACTGTTGTCCCAGGAGTTATGGGTGTACAAGCACATATACTTCTCTGCTGCTGGCATTTTTTACCACTGACTGATCCCACCCAGAGGCACTCTCTACAGTGGATAACACCTCCTCTACATTTAGGACTAGCAGCAATGAGAGACCACCATAAATCCCAGCCCTTGATATCTCAAGGTTATTTACTCAGGGTACATCATCTATGGGGCTGTAACTACAGCAATACCTACTTTTTTAATACTAGTCTAGTTGTCTTCATGCTAAGGTCCTCTTTATCCCTAGTGGTTACAAGAAGGAACTTCCTCTCAGTAGGTAAATCTGGTTCCATGAGGTCTTGGGTCTATCTCTGGATATCTGATATGTGCTTATTGTTAGTGCTTGAATATCTGGTTCCTGCAGCTCCACCGTGGAAGTCACATACTTTGTGGCATTAAGCAGTGATGGGGCCCCACTATTGATTAGCTTTAATTCCTACACTACATTTCCCACAATGCACTTGAAGGTATTTATAGAATGAATAGAATAACTTGCAGATAACCTTTAATTAATTTGTTTTTGTTATTATAGCACAGAAAATTCTTCACTGTCATGTAATAATGAACATACACAAAAGTGAAATGCCTATGAATACCATAATGCTATGCGTTCCTTAAATTAAATGATGGCAGGTAAACATTTAGTAATTTTTTTTTCCCCACAATATCACTACAATTACTGCAAATAGTTGAATCCAGTTTAGCACTGACTAGTGCATAGACACTACAAATCCTATGAACCCCAATGAAGTATTTACATACTAAAGAGGTGCAGAGGCAGATAGGAGAAGTGACTCTTGGAAAAGCTAAATCATCAACATGTTTTAAAATGACATTGGGGTTAATAAAAGTAGAGTAATGGTTGTTTTAAAATATAAACAGTTGGTTATGATATCAGAATTAGTTGTTTCTTTTGTTATAAATTACAGGAAGTTGCATGTAATTTATGGTGCTGCTGTGATATCCATCTATCTATCTATCTATCTATCTATCTATCTGTATCTATCTATCTATCTATCTATCTATCTATCTATCTATCTATCTATCTATCTATCTATCTATCTATCTATCTATCTATCTATCTATCTATCTATCTTCCCTTTATCAAGTCTATAGAGTGTTGCTATAGACTTGATAAAGGGAGGACAGAACTCTCAAAAGCTTGTCTACCTAAACTAAAAAGTCAGATAAAAAATTATCACCAAATATCACAATACTCATGTATTTTTGCATCTGTGGACTAACATGACCACTCCATCCTAACTTGTATATATAAATATGTAAACGCTATACCGCTATTCAAGAAGCTGTTGGAATCACTAGAATGCATGTGACGGGCCTGTTTCATCCACAGTCTGTCTATGTGTAACTAATTCCATTCTATTTGTTTTTATTTTAATCATCCGACACTTGTTCTATACAGAACCAAATTGTTTTATCCATTGCATCTAATGGTGAAATTTACTAAACTTGAAAAGGCCAATTTCATCTTTTCGAGTTTACTCCCTGTAAATCAGTAAATATCGATCAATATTTTTCAATCAATTTTTTTTTTTTACCGTTCAAAACTTTTCGATCGTATTTTTCTATGTAAAAAGTAGCCAAAGTACTAGTGTAAAGTATGGCTACTTTTCCATCGAAGAGTCCAATCGAAAAAAATTATATTGAAAAGTTTTGATCAGACAAAATCGATCAATATTTACTGATCAAACAGCGAGATTTACAGGGGATAAACTCGAAAAGGTGAAATTGACCTTTTCGAGCTTATTAAATTTCACCCTAAGAATATCTAAAAATTTGCAAGGAATCAAATGCTGGAAGCCATTGGAAATAAATGTATTTTTAAAAACCTGTCTGTTACAGTTTCTATTTAATATGACGTAAATAAAATATTATAGCAAAACCTGCTTTTTATAATTGCCTTTTTGTTATACTTGAAGAAAATATGAATTGCACATTCTTGTTCATATTGAATAATTCATGCGGCCATGTAAACCATCAGGCCAATCAGGCTCCCCTGATGAATTGACTGCTGAGCTTTAGAATCAATTAGATTTGACTTTGAAATGTGACCTTACATACAGATACATTTAAAACAATGTTCTCAAAATGTTTTCCCTGTGCAACCATGGCCCCCTGAAGACTTAACTGGTGGTCTTGGAAACTTCTCAACATTTCATTATGGAGAGCTCTCACATGCAGACTATGCAATTGATACAACTTCTAAAGGTTGATTTTTGGACACATTACCAGTGTTTCTATAGTATGTAATTTATTTAAACTAGGTTTTAGTCCTATAAAATGAATATTAACAGCAACGTGGTCTGATATTTGAGAACCCATTAAAGAAGTATGCAGCCATAATATTCCTTTTACATATTTTTGTCTGCATGTAAAGGCTACTCAGTCACCACTATTTATGATCAGTATATAATTATTTCCTCTCAAGCATACTATGTTGCTACTTGAGCACAAACTTTTTTGTTAGTCCTAATCTAATTTTACCTAACCTGACCTAAGGTTATTTTACCTTCCTCTCATGGATAAAAATTCTGTTCCCTTCTCTGTTTCTGCATTTGGGTAAAATTTAAACGCTAATAAAGCTATGACAAAATGCATCACAATTGCTTTCCTTTTTGTCACAAGAAGTGTGCAGCAGAAATATGTGCTTATATGAGTCTTGTCACAGTACATTACCCACAACAAACAATATTTTGAGCCTAGTTTCTGCAGCATGGATGGACTGGATAGGATAATTAATTCTTTAATTAAGGGCCCACCCCAGGGTGCAGGCTATTTCAACTTGCTAACAAAAAATCAAATCAAACAAAACAAAATTGATATATGGAATGAACACTGTTGTCCAGGCTATCCAATCTAAATTTATTCAGCCTATCTATGTCCTTCACCATCTTAAACCATTCTGCCCCATATCTCTGGATTTCTACACTCCATACCATACCCCTCTACCCACACCAAGGACAATCCCTCTGTATTTTCAAAACTAAACTCATATCCTACCTTGGAGCACTTGCATTGCTTTTCATGTCTTTTATTCAGTGTATATTTAAGTAGCTGTTTATGTTTATGATTGGCACTCATAAGCTATTTACTCAGCACTTTATGGTACTGCAATTATTACCCTGCTATATGTGTATGTAAGTCTTCCATTTAAAATGTAAGCTCTGTGTGGTAGGGATCGCCATCCTTATGTTTCAATCCCTGCCTGGCACATAGGAACTCATTGTCAAAAGGGTGAATCCACCTGATGAATTTTCCTCGCTATAATTAGAGTTGCATTGCCAAAATAGATGCAAATTCACTTCTCACTGTTGACTAAGTAGAGAATACACTTATCGAAAAGTGAACAGCGGTGAATGCTGTCGGATGTGTAGTGTGGGGTAGTCAGTCAGATAGAAGAAGGGTGAGAAGTCATGTGGAGTGAGGCAAATTGAACAAGTGAAGTGCAGTGACATCAGTCTCAAACTGTCCCACTAACTGTAATCTGTGAATACTCTGTCTATTTCTATGTTACCATGTCCCTGGGCTTTGTTGTCATTTAATAGTTCAACTATAACATTTTTCCAACTGCTATATTTGAATAATTAGAATGCTAATCCAGATGGGAATTTAGATTTTTTTTTGGGGGGTTACTGGTACCTTAAGGGTGACAAATACAAAGGATTTTTGTTCCTCTGGGTAAATTTATAAATTTTCAAACTGAATAAAAATAGATTGAAATGTAACTTTAATTGTATTTATTCATTTTTATGGAACATTTGTAAATAGAATGGGGAAGCTATTCTTCAAAGTGTAAATGTATCTGTTGAAGTGAATTTGCTTCACTTCTGGTCACTACGCCCTGATGGTGGCAAATTCATTACTATTTCTTCATGGATTCCCTTGCTGAAGAAGCGAATGGCATCAAATGTTGTTTTTTTACTGTAGTGTGGTCTAGTCAGACACTATTAGGATCTGCAGTGATGGGAATTTCACTAAAAAAGTGCAGTGAGTCACTATGGATAGGGTGACATAAAAAGGGATGTAATATTCACTAAGTACATTTAGTGGGATATTATGATGATGATGATGATGTCACTGCCAGTGACATCATCATCATAATATCCCACTAAATGTACTTAGTGAATATTACATCCCTTTTTATGTCACCCTATCCATAGTTCATGTTGTCACTTGGTCTCAGTCTTCATTGTCACTTTTAAACAAACAGTCATGTTACACCACATCGGATTCCTACTATCAGCCCCCTAATTCAGCACTTTGATCTGATGTAGACAAATTTCAGGCTAGTTCAATATATTTCACCATGCCAAATTCACTACTTTGACAATCTGACACAATGAATAGTTCACCTGCCTGCAAACTGATGCAAAGAGCTTTGTAAGTCTCTGTCCGTTGCGAGCATCTAAATTGGATGTAAATATGCCATAATTATATAATTGGTGCAACAATACATCTCAAATAAGACCATTTAAGTCTTTGTACTAATGCACATGGCATTGACAGCTTGGCATTGCATGAATATGTATCATCTACAGTTCCATAGGAAACAGTAGCATTAGTGGGAGGATTCGATTACTTAAAAGATAAAATATGTAACCAAACAAAAGAAAAGAAAAAACAAAATAACACAAATTAGTAATTTAACTTCAAACATGGCATTTTTACCAGTATTATGTAAGAATAACTGCTATGTTAAACCATATGGTATTTGTTTCTGTTGTTATTGGTCTTAATAGCAGCTACATGCAAGCAACTTCAAAATCAAATACACTACACAAAATGAACTACCAGCATGCAAAGGGGTCTATTCTGCAGCTCTGTTCCCTAGATGCTTAGCTTCTGTAGGATTTAGGAACAAATTCAAGAAAATTAGCAGCATACACACATTTATTGTGAAGCCTGCAGCCCTTTATTCCACCTTAATGGTAAATAGTAGGATCACTTACCACTAGCGAGGAATAAATGGACCTAAAATTCTATGTTGTGTGCACTCTTAATTTTCTTGGATTAGTTCCCAATCCTTGAAGTGAACTTTACTTGGCATAGTCAGCACTTGCCTGGCAATGTTCAAAGGCCCCTAGTGGTTATACAATATTACAGAGTTTTTCAGCCTTTTTCTTTGAGGTTATCTTTAATCGCTTATCTTTCATCTGAGTACCTCTAAACTAAACAGGTGAACCTATGTTACACATACCACCGGTTGAGAAACTACAAATCAGTATTAGTAACTGTAAACAGCTGTCTTTTGTTGAAAAAGAAAAAGTTCTCTTGGCCTAAAATGACCTGCGGTTTAGATGAAATGAAATAGCTAATTTAGCAGTCTGATCAGTAGAAATGTTTCATATAACCTGTGTTACACTTAACATCCCAATAAGAAAACTCCCATTTCCCTTGCAGGTCTAAGGATAGTTTGCTATTCACAAAGTTATTATTAAGGCTTTACTGTATTTGTTTGACTATGTTATCAAAAAGGAAAGAAATGACTGCATTTGTGCAATCCCATGGCTACTAAGAATGGAATGTACAAGAGATAAAAACTGTGAACCTTTAAGCATTCGGTTTGTGCTCAGAATTGCTATATCAACATCAAGGTTCATGTTTGGTTTCTTTACTTCAGGGCTTAATAACACATTTGTCACCACTAAGAATTTCCTATGGCTGCTAAAAAAGACAGTGGTTTGTCTTTGAATAAACTCTCATCCACAGCAGGAGGACCGAGAAATGTGCTAAGAAAATGACTGTGGGGGCTATTCACTAAAGTTCAAATTGTTGCGTATAGGTGTGAATTCGCCAGATAAAGACAGTTGCAATAACCTGTTACTGTCGCAGTCGCAACTTTATTATGGGAAAATTGTCGCAATCTTAACTTTAAAAAATTGTTGCGACTTTACAATGGGAAAATTGTAGCAGATTTACTATGGGAATCCGCTGTTTGCGAATTCGACAGTCAAATTCGCACCTTAGTGAATAACCCCCACAATGTGTGTTAAATGCTTTCTGACTAATTAAAATGGTTTATAGTTTAAATAGACTCAGACGGCACATTTGTTTGGAAGTAGTGTACATGCAAATCTGTGTGAATTCCAGTTGACAAGGGATTTCTTATTTATATAACTTGCATTACAGATGTGCAATGAAAATGTATTATATATATATATGACTGAAACATAATTTCATACAGTTCATTTATTTCATTATGGCAAAAACAAAAGGCAGAAGATCAATAGTGTAAATGAGGCTCAGAGCAAAAAAAACAAAACAAAAAAGGGTGAGAAGCAAAATCAACTCAGAGGGTTATTCAATAAGGTGCGAATTTGAGTGTCGAACTCGCAAACAGTGGATTCCCACAGCAAATCCGCTACAATTTCCCCATTGTAAAGTCGCAACAATCTTTTAATGGTAAGATTGCGACAATTTTCCCATAATATAGTCACAACTGCGAACATATTCTCATTATAAAGACGCAACTGCGACAATATTCTCATTATAAAGATGCAACTGCAACAGTAGCAGCCTATTGCGACTGTCTTTATCTGGCGAATTCGCACCTATACAGAACAATTTGGACTTTAGTGAATTACCCCCTATGAGGCCGATTCATCTAAGCGTGAATTCACTACTCTGTAAAATCCAATGGTCGCAAATTCACTACGATCCAATGGTCGCAAATTCATTACAATCCACTGGTTGCAAATTCACTACAATCCACTGGTCGCAAATTCACTTCGATCCACTGGTTGCAAATTCACTACAATCCACTGGTCGCAAATTCACTTCGATCCAATGGTCGCAAATTCACTTCGATCCACTGGTTCCAAATTCACTACTTCACTAAGTGGCAGATACCTATGTCGAAGGAGCGATAGTCTGCAATTTATATTGTAGTGTGGCATAGTCAGTTAAACAGTAGTAAGATGCATATCCAACCTGTGAAGTGCAGTGACGGCATCTTCATATTGTCCCACTAACTGTGTTATGTGAATAATACATCCCTTTCTATGTCGCCATATCACTAGTTCATGTTGTCACTTGTTCACAGTCTTTTTCACTTTTGAATGAACAGTTGCCTTACACCAATCAGGAGCCCTGCCATCAGACCCATAATTCACCACTTTGATCTGGCAAAGTCCAACAGGTGAATTCAACACAGTACACCTTGCTGAATAGGCGAATTGTATGTATGTGCACGCAAAGTGGTGCAAAAAGTTCCATAAGTCCGTGACCATCGCACGTGTCTGCATTGGATGCAGATTTTCAACTTGCAGAATGTGATGAATAAGCGGAGTTGGAGATGTGGTGAATGGATGCAAATTCGTACCTTTACGAGACTGTTCAAACTTTCATGAATCATACCCAGTGATATTTATATAAACTGAAAATGTTTTTTCCTGGTATATCGATTTATTTTATTTGTTATGCCGCTGCTGAGCTTTTTCATCCCGGAAAAGTGTTCGCCTGGTGGTGAAAACCTATTATTATTCCCTATGGAGATGGTTTAGAACATTTTTATTTTCCCCATTGATGGAAAAGGAGCTCCACAGAAAGTAATGTAAAGTGTAGTGATATTAATGCATTGCTATTTATCAATATCGAGGGATATATTTAGGGAAATTGAAAATATGGCGAAAAGAAAAAAAAACCCAGCAATAACATGCTAAATAGATCGAATTATGACAAATAGTTCAAAATTACCTTATTGTCTAATAATAAATAACAACAGTTGTAGCACCCAGGGCTGGTTCTAGCGCTGGGCAATGTGGTCGACTGCCCAGGACGCAATCTATTAGAGGGGCGCTGTCACCCACATCACCCACTGCAAACTTACCTCCTCCAGCGTTCCAGCGATGCTCCTCCTGTGAGCGCCGCCCCACAGTGAGGTCGCATTCCACTTACCTCATTGTCGAGCGGCACTCAGAGGAGGAGGGTCGCTGGAACGCTGGAGGAGGTGATTTGGGGATGCCGGACGGGTGTGCGCCTGGGGGTGTGTGTGCGCTGGGCGGGGGGAACGTGCGGGGGGGGGGTCTGGGGAGGGTGTGTGCGCCAGGGTCAGAACTGCCCCTGGTAGCACCAACAAGCCAGTTTCATGCCATTTAGTCCTCCAGGAATTCCCAGATATGCCCCACACCTCTCATACTTTGCCACTTACAGCTTCAAGCTACTAGACAAGCCACAGGTGGCAAGACGGATGTATATTTTTATTTATCTAGTGCTGCTAGGTTATACTCAGTACTGCACAAGCAATACATTTATAATATGCAGATATAGAAAAAGTGCTTCCATAGTAAAACTAAAGTAAACTACAAACAAATAATAATGAAAATACTTTACTGTTAAAATGCCAACCATTGAATGAGACAACAGGCAGAAGGTACCTGTCCCTTAGTGCTTGCAATCTAAATAACACTTTTTTTTTTATCTACAATCTAGTCCATGCAAGGCAGACAACTTACACAATACACCACAATCACAATTATCCAGCATGTCCTTAATTGTAGGGATGGGGGTTAGAATATTGATTTGAAGGTTAAAAGATTTATAAAAAATTGAACTAAAGTTGATAATACATTTCATTATTCCTGCTTCACTTTGCTCAGCACATATGAAATCATTCATGCATTAACAGGCAGAGGAACATTATTATTCATTTATGGAAATGAGAGATTATGATGAGAGTTATAAATTATGTCTGTCACATGGCTTTATTCCAGCGGAATATCATTTGATCAGAAAAATATCTTGCATATATGTCTATGGTCCTGAAAAACTTTTAGATTTAGGCTAAGGTCACACAGGGTATTTTCTTGCATATGGTTAAAACCATGACAAAAACACACACAAGTCTATGGGCAACCAAGTGCAACCTTAATGAGCATTGTGATATTATATGGTTAGAAAATACATCCCGGGGCCTTTTTCTCACAATAAACCACAGCGATACTATGTGCACATTGTTGCACACAAGCCTCTAGAGTAGACTTCTATGGCTGTGCAATTTGTCAGGTATGGACTTAGCCTTAGACCTGAAGTATTTACACTGTCTCTGGGATCCAGATAATGAGATATTATATGAAGCTGCTTCATTGCTTGTTTATGGTCTAATTCAACTGCTCAGAAGGAAAATACATTTTAAGCAGGTCATTTTTCCTTTTTCTGGTTAATTTATAAACATGACATGGCCATTTAAACTGTTAAGTCATTTAGCAGGTTTTATATCAATGGCCTGCCTTGTAAGGGACATACATGTTAGTTTTTGCCATGTTTGGCTGTTAAATTTAATTTCCTTGTACTTTTTGATTTCCCTGATTGATAAAGGATCAATACAAGTTGTTTCCTCATCAAAATAAACTGTTAACAATAAATATCAATCTCTTGGCAGGGGCACACTTTGCAGTGATTTTCTATTAGACTCACCTTCTAATACAGATCAATATTCATTCTCTATGGAAAATATTTATCAATTGTGGCTAAGTGACAATATCAACTCCTTAGGGATTAATGGGTTTATTCTAGCCCAAGGCAAATTGTCTTAGTCAACAGGAAAAAAAAAAACAGCAATATCCTGAAAAATCGGATATTTTTCTTCCATTTGCTAGCTGAAAAACTTTTTCGACTTTAGTAAATATCCCCCAAATATTTGTCTATCTTCACTGCAAATAATGAGCTGTAAAAATGAGATGTTCTAGTCAATACGATATATTTTTATGCTAAAAAGAAAGAAGCTCATTCTACAAGCAAAAAAAAAAAAAATTACATATCGTGGTTGAACAATTCTGACATCAGCAAAGTAATGACATCATAAAGTGATATTACTAGTGAGTGCTGTTACAAAATATAAGACTCACAATTGCAGCCTTTTCCTTCTAGGCGTATGCATGCCTGAACTGGTCTTGGAATAATCCGTTCAGTTTACTTTTTCTTAACTACATATGGTTCAATGCCA
This sequence comes from Pipa parva, assembly GCA_019650415.1. Classification (NCBI taxonomy): domain Eukaryota; kingdom Metazoa; phylum Chordata; class Amphibia; order Anura; family Pipidae; genus Pipa; species Pipa parva. The sequence continues at coordinate 23,292 of WMED01002335.1, forward strand.
GAGCATACCATCGCAGACATTTGTTAACATAAAAGCTTTGAATTTTACTTGACAAAGACTAGATTATCCAGATTTTATTGTACAAACAATTTCTCTTTCAGGTGAAGACTAGTTTGCAAGTTTAGTATGTAAAAGCAAAATGTGTCTCCAAAATAAAATAAAACAAGAAAAATATTCATTTACAACATACGCTTATGTTTCCTGCAAGCAAAGATATTAAGAATAGTCTTGTGCAATGTGTGTAAACATCTCAGGCATCCAGATGTGAACATGACCAGAATAAAACAGAAATAATTAACATTTATTCTATAGGAGCAAATATTAACTGGCAATAATATGTCAGAGTAGACATGAGGGTTATTTATCAAAATGCATGGATTTGTATCTAAACACTACTTCACAAAATACGCATAGGCTCAAAAATTTTTTTTTTTTGTGATTTTGCAAATAGGATCGTAATTCGTGACCTTGCAGTCTGCATATTTATGCGACACTCCACGATAGTCAACATGTTTTGGTATTTATCATGTGATGAAGTGTGACTTTCTAAAGTGTCTTCTGTTGTGAATTTGCCCATTTTGGCTTTGCCAGAATAAAGCATATAATTACCTGGCATATGGCAGTGTTTCTATGACTCTTCTGGTGACATTTTGAACAAAAGTCACAGAAAATGTGGTGACAAAATGCTAATATGAACAAGCATTTGTCTGCCATTGAAATGAATGTAAAAAAAAAAACAACCAGCAACACTCGGCTACACAGTACGACACTCAGTGACACTTCTCGATGGCAATACTGGTCATGCATTGGATATATTTACTCTTTTTTTTCTATGAATCAGCCCCACTATGGGGTTATTTATGAAGTCCAAACTGTCGCATGAAGGTCTGAATTCACATTCATTTTCCACTTTCCAATCTTGGAATAGGCAGCAAATTCTGTGATATGGTTCATGACCTCCTCACCTCAGAGGGGTGCATAGGGAATAGTCCTAGCCTCCTGATGTGCACCTCTGTCCTGCCATATCTGTCTAATGGATGGCCACTGGCATCCCCAATATGGCGGCACTGTGATGTCAGTACATGTGATGCACTGCCAAAAAAAACTGCAGACTACCATGCCTCCCTTTCCTACTCTATGGTCTGTTCCAGTATCCCCTGTAGTTTCTTCTTGCAACATATGGAATGTATACCCAATTATATCTTAGGGGGGTTATTTACAGTCATATGCAAAAGTTTGGGCACCCCTATTAATCTTAATCATTTTTAGTTC
>WMED01002336.1:0-19925 GCA_019650415.1 Pipa parva
GGTGTGCCCCGCAGGAACTGAAGAAAATTTGGAGTACTCACCTTCCTCCAGTGTACCAGCGAGCCACCTAATCTCAGCACTTCTCCACACTGAGGTAAGTTGAGTGCGATGGTGCTCCTTGGTGCCTTCGGCTCTTGTCGGATCTATTCACCATGGATTCAGACCCAAAGGCGCCATTTGGTTGAGAATTTTTTTCCCCTTATTTTCTCCTTAAAATTCTAGGTACATCTTATGGTCAGGTGCATCTTATGGAGCGAAAAATACAGCACTTCCTATACATTTGCTTAAATCGGTTTTTACAGTTTGTAATTACAGGGGAATTCCTAACAAATCTTTCTGAAGCAGAAAGATTGTTCATATCTCCCGAGATAAAATACTGAGCAGTTCCACTCCACTTTTGTAAAAAGAATAAAAACACCCAGCACTAAGTCGTTTACTTATGTGAAGAGCTCTTTCACTGGAAACTTGCATTTAAAAGGCTCCAGAGTATGTTATTTGACTAACAGCAAAATACGCTATTTTGTGAATCACTGTTTGCTATATATAACTTACCACTTGACTCCTACAACATTACTGTTACTGTAAACTCCATAAAATCAGAAAGCGACTCTTACTATGTATCTGTGTAACACACTATAGTAAAACAGGCATTTTGATCTATTTAATTTGCATTTATGGACCTATGTCTCAATGCACTCTATAGTTCTTATTGTCCTATCTGTGTATGTAAGTCTTCCTCCCACTTAGATTGTAAGCTCCATGGGGCAGGGACCTCCAACCTCTTGTGTCAATCACAACCTAGCACTTAATTTGATGTATCCTTGTGATATTTGTATTGTTTAATGCACTTTTCCATTGTCTGTATTGTACTTGTATCGCTGAATTGTACAGCGCTGCGTAAATTTTTGGCGCTTTATAAATAAAATTATACATACATATATTTGGATCTGGCACTATTTAGTTTATATTTTCTCTACGTCTACCCTACATATGATATTGGCCACAGCCATAAATGGGAAAAACCCACTCCTATCCCTAGAAATGACCGGCTAGTTTCTATAGCTCCCCTGTACTGAAACAATCTTTACAGAGTTTATCCGCTGAAGACGGTCTTCCTGCAGTGCATCCCTTTGGATCAAGGGGGTAATTCAGGAGAGAGCGAAGTTACCTTGCGATGCTTCTCATCAGTTCGCCGAGACGGATATGCGCTCCCTGGTCTCCTGCATGCGGAGATCAGCGAACGCTTTATAGGTACTTCGGCTCAGTGACTCGAGTGGTCGCGAGGTGAGCCGAAGTACCTTTAAAGCTTTTGCTGATCTCCGCGTGCAGGAGACCAGGGAGTGCGTACCCGTCTCGGCAAACTGATGAGAAGCATTGCAAGGTAACTTCACTCTTTCCCAGGTCTTTCAGAATTAGTGATCACACACAACTCCATCAGCAGGTGCTTCTGCTCTGACTGGCACTTCTTGTAGCTGGAGTTTTAAAGTCTGGTGACATCATTTTCCAGTGACTGACTTCCTATTGGCTGAGAATGCCTGACGACTCCAAGGAACTACAAACAATCTAATGTAGGCAGAATTAAACCACTCCCTACATTGGGATATACTGTATATATATATAAAAATTATGTGTGTGGATAGGATCAACTGCCCTTTTTGTATGGCTCATTTTGAAATAATTTTCTCCGTTAACAGCCATTTATCTTATTTCAACTATTTAAATCAACAATCTAAAAAAGCCAATGGAAAAATATCCCAAACCTCACATTTGCTTCTATAACCTTCTCCTGTTGACAAGCTACCATGTTTAAGAATGCTGATATCCTATTCAGTCATGCACATAAAATAGGCAATGGTACATGTTGAGAACTCTCTCACTGCAGGAGGTTTAAATTCTGACATGCATAGGCACTCAGTGCTAGTATTTGGAGCTGTGATTCCTGAGTGTTGCCTGTAAGTACTATTCCTATCTTCAGCAGTCCTGCCTCAGTTCCTGGAGTCTTCCGGCATTCCTAAAGAGACAGCTGCACTTCCTGGTGCTAGAGAAGTTCCTTAGACTCTGAGCCTCAGCTTGAACCAGCGTCAAACCCACTGTGGTACAGAGATCCACTTCCAGTTACTTGACATACTGTCACGAACAGAGAATGGACCCTCTGTACCACCATGGGGTTTGACATAGGTACACTGCGAGGCGCGGAGTCTAAGAGGCCCCCGGTGTTCACCTTTAACCTCCGCAAGCAGGTACTGGGCTTTGCGGCAAGAGACCCCAGTTTGCAGACCCTGAGCTTACCCCCCAATAAGTGGTAGCTGGCAAAGTGTGAGAACCAGAATGGTTATATATATAATGTACCTTTAAATAGACAAACTAAGGCTCACTAACTGCAAATAAACTGTACCATTTCAGTGCAGAGGACTAAGCAATGCTAAGTAAAAAATTAAATCTGAAGAAAATAAAAATCTGTACAGATGGCATTCTACAAAGAAATAAAAACTGCTATATGGTAATTTAGCTTTAAAATGAATATAAGGTTCTATAAATCCCAGTGTATGAGACTGTTAAAAATACTTCAGAAAAATTGTCCTTAAAGCTTTTTATTCTTATTTTTTTTATTCATATTTTATTTTTTGCCAAACTAGCCTCGCTGTACTGACCCTTGTTTTGTTAATCCACACAATTTGATTTACAACATTCTATTTCTTGCCAGTTAATATTTCGGAGTGTTTACTTTATCCCATTAAATTTTATTGTACATTACACACTCTCTCTTCACAAGCCGAAAGTAGCAGAATGTAATGGAGTTAAAAAGATGTACTTGTGAATAGAAGAGCCATTATAATCTGGTTTTATGCAGGATAAATCATCCATGCTGCGTACCAGTGCAGATAGCAATAAAAGCACTTCACAACCATGTCTTCAGCTCCTTTAGTTCCCACCGAAAATGTTCATAATAATAAAACAAAAAAAAGTTTCTTAGAAGAGACGATCCATTTACATGCATAAACATTACATTTTTTTATTCAAAGACTAAAGGGGATTAACAAACACACAAAAAAAAATCATAAAATTTTTACTGAAGAGGAAAAACAGTTACTCAAATTTAAGAATTAATTAAAAGTGAGAAAAAAAAAACGGACTGAATGCCGAAAGGAAAGAAAATACAGTTGGACTGGTTTGTTTTAGACAGTAAATGCTTGCCATCCCATATGGAACATTGTCTCTGTTCGTATTGGTTACAGTTATGGAAAGGGGGGAGGGAGGATTTAACAAATAGAAATAGTCATTTTTTTTTTCCCACAGATTTTTAATACTATCACATTAATATTAATTCATATTGACACCTTTAATTAAAGGCATATAAAAGGCAATAAGGAGAGGACACAGGTAAAAAGAAACATTTAGCCCTGGCCACTAAATCGAGACATGATTTACTGTTAGAATGCTATATTAAAATAAATGTTACAATCCACATTGTATTAATTGCTCATGTAGGGAGAAATGTATTAAAATCGGTAAATTACTGATATCGCAATATCGGTAACATCGATATAACGATATCGGAATTTTACCAATATTGATATCGCGATATCGAAATTTCAGCCGTTCTGCCATTGAAATCAATGGTTCGGCCGAAATTCAATATCGCGATATCGTGATATCAGTAAAAACCCGTTCAATATTGCGATATTGATGCTATCGCTTTTAATAAATTTCGCCCTAGTCTTCTATTACGTATTATGGTTCGATATAAAAGAAACAGGCAAGTATATTAGCTGTGAAAAAAAACTAATGATCTCCATCTGGATAGTGTTACCAAATTCGAGTTGGTGAAACGGGGACTCCAACTGCTTACAAACTAATTACCTCTGAGATTCAATTAAAGGACTCTCAAGTCTGGGTCTGGTAGTCACTTACTGCTATGTAGTATCCTGTGTTATACATTATGCCAGAATGTGGATCAGTGGTCTCATCAGCCTGCCACCATAAAAAAATACAATATAATGCAAAATCAGATAAATGAGTATTATTAGCTCAATAATGCTTTGAATTCTCAAGCTGTGGATCAAGTCAGTGATGTAAGATTTCATTCCGATGAAGAGGAAGAGGAAGTAGATGAGAGAGGAGGGGCTTGTATAAAAGACAGTGGCTGTAATTTGAAAAAAACTCTAAAAATGATTAAATGGTTTAAATTGTATAATTCATTTAATTTATCAATTAGATAGTTTATATAGTATAATTCATTTAATTTATCAGTTAGATGGACAAATAACTGTTTGGGGCTGGACAGCTCCTTTGAAACCATACTCCCAACTTACATCCAACTTCTTTTCAACCAAATAAAGCAGACTAGAATCACTCATTTTTTTCCTACCAAAGTTTCCTTTCTGACAGATTGTTCCTTCGTAGCGAAAATAACACATCTTTCCTTGCAGCCATCTAACATTCCTCGCTTCCAGGTTCCATCATTCGACAACAAACTATCCCTTCTCTTAAGAAATAAACTCTCTTACAGCCATTTCTAAGTCCATCATTCCACCTTCCCTCAGAATCCTCCACTAATGGCCATGACTCCTTTTCCACTATTTTCTTCCCTTTATATCAAGATATCAGCATAGTATCAGGCAGTGGACTAGTAGAGTTCTTCCCACTTCACTCCAGAATCTTCACAAAAAACATACACTGAACACTAGGTTACCTAACTGGAATAATGATATCCACATTAACCTCTGAGGTCTACCCCTTTCTTGCTCCTGATAGGCCAGCTGCCTTTACCCTGACTGCACATGCCTAATGTGCTCTGTTACAGGAAATACCATAACTAATACCCAGGGGCTTTACCACTCTGTGCCTCTTACTGGAAGTCAGGCCTGAAGTTTTCTCTGGAGTCAACAGTAGGACCCACCTTTACAAGAGTGGTTATATAAGTCATGGGAAAAAATTGAGCTGGTAGATTTACAGCAATGCCCCCTGCCCTCAAACAATACTTCATCACTACATAAAGCAGCAGATTTACAAAAAAACAGGAACAAGGGTTTTATATTGTTTTCAAACTAGAGGAGCTATCAAGGAAAATCTATCGCTCTACCCTTCTGCAATAACAAAAATATAATTAAAAAACAAATACAATACTTGTTTTTAATAAAAATAACAAGGCTATTTCTTTCATTCATATCAGTTGGATTGTACACATTATCTAGATTTTATTTTGCTGTAAACGTAGAGATATTTTACCTCTGCTGCCCCCTACCCTGTGGCTATTGACTCACACAGACAGACAGATCCCAACTACTAACTAATCACCCCATTCCTTATCTATTCACTCACCATTTCTGTTTAATAAACAGGGATGAAAAATAACCTGGTCCAACCTGTCTGTCTCTGTGAGGTAGGGAAAACAACTGGGGAATGGATGGAAATCATTAATAAGATGCTCATAGTAAAATATTCATATTTGTGACTGAAGGAAGCTAACATTTTTCCATATTATTGTTCCCTTTTAGACATCTTCTTCAGTTCTTTATTCTTACTTTTATGGTTTTATAATTAGTATTTTCACTGAATAAACATCAATTTTGCCACATGTAGACATAGTATTTACTGGTTTGCTAATTAGGAATGTTAAAATCATCCTTTTTCTAACTTTAATTTCACAGAAATATGTTCGCCCCCTCAGTAGTGGTGAAGAAAAATAAGCGATCAGTAATAGATCCAGAGTTCATACGGTATGGACAAAATGGTTTATCAACCTTCCCCTGAAAAGTTCTCTTGCAAAATGAGTTCACATATATATATATATATATATATATATATATATATATATATATATATATATATATATATATATATATATATATAGTAAACAGGTGGGTGGAAGGGTCAAGGATGTAGTATATGTGCCACTAAGGTTTATTATGGCAGTGGCATAAATGCCAGTTAATTCTTGCTTGTCAGTAATAGACTGCCTAGGCTGTTTTGTGTGTCATACAGTATGTCGTACTGGCTGGAATAACCATTGTGAGGCATTATATTCTGTACAAGTATATTAACCTGGTCACTGCGTAATGATGAAATAAGAGGAAAAAAGACTGCACAAACTATCGAATGTAATATTTAACCCAGTTTTACTGACCATTGGCTCAAAGTATGTAACTACCAAAGTTTTGGGGGCAGTTGCTTGAGTTTGAAGTGCAGCCTGTTTTTCTCTTATGATGCTTACTTACTATTGAGCTACAACCTAACTTTTAAAAGGGCTTACATCATGATCCATTCATAATTTTTATTGTGCATTCATTTACTCTGTACACAGGGGAATGATGTCAATGAGCCCACCTGGGAGTGGCCATGCTACCATCTGAAGGGGGGGAATGGTCTTGGCAAAAACTGGTTATAGTGAAGACTTACATTGAGAGAAATCTCTGGAAATAGCCCTTTAATCTGTTTGGCCCAATAGTTAAGCTGAAGACAGTGTGTGTTTAGATGTGTGTGTTTGTGCTAAGGCAGTGTGTTTAGATGTGAGTTTGTTCATGCATCAAAGGAAACAAAAATATGATATCTCAATTTTATCTAAGAATGAAATTTATTCTTGATCCTGCTTGCTAGCAGGCCTTGGTATAATTAAAGAAATAAGGAGCATTAAATATATAATATACATAATTGTTACTCTAGTTGTGAGCTCCAACCTCTCCTGAATACCTCAAGCATCTTCTTGTCTAACTCAAGACTCCTTCAGCCAGCCAAGTAGTTTCTTTTCTTTGAAAGGGTGTTACATATAAAAATCTGTCTCTTGGTCACTAATAAAATCTTTGTCTCATTGTGGGGGTAATATTTCCTCTTTTTTTTTAACCATTAAAACTAATCAAGTGGTATCAGAGTTGGGGGGATAGGTGTAATAAAATAAAGGAATTTTTACGTGTGATGATCTGATAGCAGTGATAAAAGAATAACATATGCTTTGTGAATTCTGACTCATTCAGGTTCACATTTAATGTTATGATTATAGTAGTTTGCATTCCATTACAAATGACAGGGAAGAGCTTGCATCTACATTAAAGCTACTTTAATATTTGCGGAAGATGAAAAGGAGAAGTAGCTGCTCCTACCTTCACAATATGCATTGATTTGTATTTGATTATACTTGCCTAAGTTGGATTAAAGTTCCCCTCATGTGAGGTCCAGTGCATATCATTTCATGGTACATAGAGATGTGGACCTCATCTAGTTTATTCAGATAAAGCTATTTAGAGTTGTGTTGGGAAAGTTACAACACTTAAAATGTGTTAAGCAGATGTATTTGTTGTGCTTATGTAGGATAGTGAAATTATTAAAGTATATTCCAGTCTCCTAATTAATGGGTTTATAGAGAGAAAATGTACTAAGTGATATAGTAGTAGGTCCATCAAGTGGGGCATTTTTAATATTGTATTTGAGAATATTTCTGGGAAGTATGAAAATACGAATATGTAATTACTGGGTGGGATCCCACAGGGTTTTATAAGGTGCTGCTTTTGGAAGGAAAGAGCTCTTGTTTATTTGAGACTCCTCCAGGAAGGTGGTTTCAGTAAAGAGACAGGGACCCAAAGTTAAAAAATCACTTGTGAAAGGGATCGTTAGCTCTAGCTAGAAAGGATAGCTTTCCCCAACAAGGAATGAAGTGGGAATAGGATACCCAGGTGACGTAAGGTCTGGCACCTAGAGCAGGGCTTGCATCAGAATGACAGGGCCTCAGAATGGCAATGGCACAGATATGGAGATTTGAGTGTACCCATGGAGTGAGGAGCAAGCTGGCTGAGTTCATCTTAGATGCTGGTGGTTAGATTCCCTTGCAATCTTTCACCTGATGAAGGGTAGTTTATCAACCCGAAAGGTTGTGTTTGTATTATGTGCATTAAATAACACTAATGTAATTCCATTCATCCCTCAATTTTTTCTATACAGGTGGATTCTCCTGCAGTAATCCCCAAATGGTGGGAATCCCTGCAAGTGCCAAGAGGGCAACTATGCAGAAAGTGATGCTGTGATACTGTATGAGGATATGTGCTACAAGTTAAAAGTTATGTTTGTGAGCTTCCAGTGGTTGCAAAATAAAGAGAACCCAGTTTAAGCAAAGAACCTCTGCTGTCCGTTATTTATTTGGAGGTTCAGCACTACTCTTAAAGTAAGCAGGGCTCATTCCTGAGGTAAAAATAGTTGGTTCAGAGAAGAAAGCACAAAGGTGTGTGCAGTGTTATGTGACAATGTGTAAACAGCATTACACTTAGTTAGGCCTCACATCATCTGCAGCAATATACAGTTCAGGTCAGTCTCTATCCCTGTGGAGCTTACTTCTAATTTCCTACACACAGACAGACTAGGGCAGTTTAGTCAGGCTTCAGTTAACCTGCTATGTTTTTGTATTGTGAGAGGAAACCCAAATACCCACACAAGTACGGGGAGAACATTCAAACTCCATACATGTCTGGAAGCCATCTTTGTTGGAGAAGTGTATCAGTGTGTAGAAAGCAGGGTGGCAGGAAACCTCATTGCAGGACAGACTGGCGACTACTGATTTCATTGTCAAGTCCACTGCTAGCATATAATCATACAAACACATCACATGTTTCTAAGCACAGTGAGAAATACAGTAGGAGGAAGAAAGTCCATAACCCATAGCGATTGTGCAATAATAATACAAAATATAATTCTGCCAAGTATGTAAAAAGCATTTTAGTGCCCATCCTCTGCACTGAAAAAAAAAATAACTTAAAAGTCTACCAGAGAACTTCAGTTACAAAGCACTTACAACACAGTATGATACAGATTTAGTTTTCTTTGGAAGAACTAAATCAAATACAAACTATTGTATGTAGAAAGCTTTTTATCGTACTGTTTAAGATTCTTTCCAGTCTATAAATGTCCTTGAATGAGCGAATTAAAAGCATTTTTATTGGTTCTATTGATCAGCTTAATATTATAATGTTATCCATCATTTAAGAACTGTTCCTCTGTTTTTACAGTGTTAATCAGGATCAGAAAGCTCGAGACAAATGGAAGTCTTGTGACATCACCATGACATCAAAAAGTATTTGTTTTTCATGCTAAACATGATTGAAAAGCCTCATGCGGTGCAAATCAATTTACTGCAATATTATTTTTAGTTCGCTGAAAAAAGGTCGCTCGGCATATTTGATGGCTTTGGAAATAAAGAAATAATAAAAAAAAAAAAGATCATTTTACTAACTCTTGAAAACATGCATTAGGAGAGGTAACAAAAGGAAATGAAAATGAGAGAATCTTAGAGAAGAAAATGCATTTCTCAAAAAGATAATTCTCTTCTTAAAGTGTCATTACTCCTTCTGAATTTGACATATCTTATATTTAAGAGCTGTTGGCGCTGTGAAGGAATCAACATATTGATTGAAAACAAAGCGTAAAAGGCAGATTGCAGAAATCCTACAAGTTTCACGAAAAGGGAAAAAGCAACAAGTAGATCACTCAGGAAATGGCAGCCAGAATGCCTTTTGCCTGAGCTTGTATCTTATTTAAGAATTACAATAGACTTAGGTTATTATTCTGACTTTCCTGTTTTATAAAATAAGACTGGAATATATTGTAAAATATAGTCCCCTAGCAATCCTTGTATCCATGACCAGACTGCAACTTTAAGATAGAACAAACCTTTCTTGTATTAGAGTTCCTTAAAGGCAGGGTTAGACTGGCTCACCAGAGGAACCTCCAGTGGGTCCCGGTATTGGAAGGCCCAGGCCTACTGGGGAAAAAAAGCATCTCTTAACAGTTGCAGGACCCTAGTTACCTTTAATTACACTAACACTTTGGCATTCAGCTTTTTTGTAATGTCCTGTAAAACTGATAATATGTTATGATGGTTCTAGTGGACATGACCACTTTTGATTAGGTTATGGACCTTTGCAAATAACCTTATCTGGTGGACCCAAGATTCCTAAAGGTAATGTAAAGCAGAACTCATTCTATAGCAGATTGGAAGCTAGTTATATCTGCAACTACAACCATGCAACTATTCCTGAGAAGGACTACACTGTCTGGGACTTTCCTTAGGGATAGCTACTATAGGCAGACTAACTGTAGGACAGGCTGCTTTTTATGTATTGAAGCCTCATGGGATCGAGGTCAGCCAGTAAGGATAGCATAGGCAGCCCGATGTTACATGCAATATGATGTACCAATCCAGCAGTGGAATATTAATAGATAATCAGGAAATAAATTACTCTATACAAGCAGGTAAAGTGACTCTAACTTAAGACAAAATAATTCTCCTTAGTCAATTTTTAGCACAAATCTTCACCACTAATAGTACATTGTTTTTTGACAAAATTTGCATTTTTTTTTTGAATATCGCATTTCTAAATATCATTTTTCTTGAGGAAACGTCTTTTTTTCAGTTCATTGCAGATCCTTACAAGAAAAGAATGTACACTGTGTGTGTATTTTTACAACAATGAAAGTTTTTCTCATGTGCATATTCTAGTTCAAACCCAATGCAGAAGTAATGAGTTTCTGTTCATATATATTTCATCTTCTTATTGACTAACCTAGCAGTGAGTTAAAGAAGCTAAGCTACATTTTGCTTGACCTTCATAAAAATCCCATTAACCATTCCCATAATTTCAATGATATTCTCTCATTTTGATGACTGCATTCTGTAAACTTCTCACTGTATCTCCTCATAGTAATAGTAGGGTCCATGAATCCAGAGGGACCTCATATATACATAATTTATGTTTATTATTAGAAGATACTGAGTTACTGCATTAAACCTCTTCAAACATTCCTTGAACACAACATGATATTTATTGGCTCATCAGTGATTATCTTGGAGTCCCTTTATAAAGAATTCTCCTCCCTAGATGACTATCTTCTTATTGATTTTACTCATTATGAATTAATATATTGCAGTAATTTGTTTTCCTCCCAGCTGAACAAATCATATATTTTCCTCTGCAGGGATTTACCAGTTATAATTCTGCTTTCTCTGACATGCAAAGAAAGGATTGGGACATCTATGCATATTGAAGAAAAACTGCCAGTTGCACTACCCAGTAACCCACCAGTAAGCAACTAATGAATACATAATTCAAGCATTCAGCTGGGGCAGCATTGAATACATTTATATATAAATATATATATATATATATATATATATATATATATATATATATATATATGAGGTATGTCAGTGTTTGTATGCAGAAAATGTTCCAGCATGCATTTTGCTATAATTAATCATTGACAACCCTCCATGTAATAATATTGTAGCTGATATAAATATTAACAAACATTTTAATCAGGAGCATTGAAAGGGAAGAAATAAGAAAATTATTACTAATCAGATATGGAGACCTATGGGAGAGACCTTTGGGTCTGGAAAAGGGGAAAATTAGAAATTGAACCTAGCAAAACATTATATCCTAATCCTATTATGTTCATATCATAGAAGGTGTAGCACGCTATCTACAAATATATTCATTATTGAGTAGATTCTTGATTTGCAATTGAACACAGCGCATGATGCTGAAATATAAACCCGTGTACCAAAAGCTTATAAAAACACATTACAGAAAATTTACAACATGTGTTCGTACACACAAAAGGAAAACACCAAATAAATATGAATAAAATATTACTTGGGTAATCTTATTCAACGTGCATATCAATATGTACAGTAAATTTCATCAACATATGGTTTATTAATACTTAAGATAAAAATAAGGTTTGTTCATTTTTTATGATTTACCAGTAGAAAAGTGCATTTTCTTATCAAAATCCTTTCTCTGGAGTAATAATAGTATAATACAATCAGATTGTGTGAAACATACTAATGGTGATTGCAATAAGTAAAATTGTACCTAAATTGGTTTGTAAGAAAAAAAGCAATTGCGTAATTAGAAGCATGCATATACCAGGCACCCAGTGCCCTAGATTTACAGAAAAGGTTTTCCATGGACATTGGACAAGTTCATTTTTCATTGATTTGGGTCTGTGAACATAGACATACTGGGAAACTAGTCTGTGTAATATTGCTCTGAAATACTATTGTTTCACCTCACAAGTTGGTATATTTATCACTGTGCTGATTGTTCCCTAGATACAGGGTTAGACTGGCCTACTGGAGGATCCTTCAGTGCCCCCAGTAACATTGGACCCATCATGCCCCAGAGAGTGTGGGCCCCAGTGAGTCCATGTAGCAGCACCCAGATGTGTGATTTTGCTACGACTGGACATTATGCCAACTTCAGATATTTTGCTAAGCATGTTATTTCCTGTGATACATCAATTCTCCATGAATAAGTGGACAGAGTGGAAGACAATTCATCAAGGAGCACTGCTGGAAAGACCCTTATCTGACTTTGCTAAACTAAAGTGGTGAATTTGGGGGCTTCTTGTTACTATTCTGGTAAAATTTTACTCAGAAGACTTATCAAATGTGGTGACCAAATACCTAACATGAGCTGGATATTGTCTGCCATTGTAATTAAGGTAAAAACGATATCTGTTGTCATTTATATGACTCTTATCCAGTAACAATATTGTCCACCAAAACACGAGACAACCGGCAGCATTAACCTTTCCTAATCATAATTCATGCAAGTATAGTAGAAACACTCATATTGCCATTGTCTCCTTTTAACAGATACATGGGAAGATGTCATCGCGTTGCTTTGCTTGAATTCACTACAACGCACTACTGATACTAATTACATGATTATTCTCAGAAATGACTACACAACAACATGCTCTATTGCAGCACTCGTGTAGTGAATATGAGCAAGTGACTTCAGCACACGGTGGGTGAATTGATGCAAATTGCTCCAACTTTATTTGGCCATGCGATTTCACTCTTTGATAAATAAGCCACAAATCGTTGAGTGTAAACCTCTGTAGATTCACAAAGACAAAGATAGAGACGCCCATGTTCCAAATGTATGAGTGTTTTATTCCTGAGTATTCATAAAAGTACACAATGTTTCAGGGGTGTTATGGTCCACCCTTCATCAAGTGCACCTGATGGTAATGCACAGGTAATTTACCTATTCATTAATGTACTGTACACATTATAGCACATTGTAGCATTGCACATACATTACCATTTTCTCTCTCTCTCTTTACAATAATATACTTACTATGTTCTTGAGCATAATAAATAATGAGGAAGGTTATTACACAAAACGTAGTGATTTCCCACTAATGGAAGATATATGGGAGATCCCAAACTTTAGAGATGCAATTACCACTGGATAAATGGGAGAATCCAAGATTTCTATAGGGGTTTGCTAATCCCATTGAATATATGGGAGAACCTAAGCTTTCTGTAGGGTTGCAATTCACAGTGGATAAATGGGAGAATCCAATCTTTCTTTAGGGGATTGCTATTCCTGTCAGATATATAGTAGAACCCAAGCTTTCTATACCGTTGAAATTCCCCCTGGATAAATGGGAGAACCCAAGAATTCTGTAGTGGATTGCTATTCCCATTGGTTAAGCATAAGAAGACATTTGTTTGTAGGGATTTGCTATTCCTGTTTGAAAATGTCTTCTTTCTGCTATTGATTTGAGTTTTATGTTTGTGTGCGTTTATTGTTTGTTTACAAAGAAAAGATTAAAGTTTTTCTAATGCAGTTACAGGCTTCTTTTTTCCCTTAACAAAATTGAATTTGAATTTAGTGATTGTAGCACGTTTATGCAAATAAATACTGGTGATAATGTTCTCTCACAAATGTCAAAGCAGAGCTAATTAACGTTCAGAGAAAAGCAGCTGCAAGGGAAAATAAAAAGAAAGAATAATCAGCGTTTAGGCTCACAGCAAAGATGCAGTTTCTTGCCGTCAGCCTATTTCTGGAGAAGAGACTTAATGACCAAGTACATACTAGAAAATAGGGCAGATTCAGCTACTGACCAGTAAGTAGTTTATTGTTTATTTATAGCACTACAAAGATGAATTTATATTTACTGTGTGTATGTGTATACGGTATATATACAGTATATAGCCTGCTACTCCCTGTGTTAGGCGCTCCTCCCTACCTCCTCCAAACAGCATGACCGCTAGACACATAACAATCTATTTGCACATGGATGTCTTCTAATAGCAATGTAACATTCTTGGGTGGTCTCTCCTAGGTTTGAACCTGGGACCTGCACTGGGAACTATGTTTGGCACCTCACTTTCTGTTTGCTTTGTCAATGCCGCTTCCTAATCTTCCTGCCAAAACCCTGGTTTTTGTGTTTGATTTCATGTTGACCTTTGCTTCGATCCTGACCATGTCCGATTGCTTAAAAATGGCCTTGTCATCTCATGAAAACCTATTGTACCTTCCCAATCTCCTTTTAAAAATCAGTTACTCTTCATGTCTTTATCCTCTGGTCCTTGTCAGTTTTTCATCTTCTCACTCTGAATCAATCTATTCCTGTGTTCTCTGTTCACAGCATTCTTTGATTGAGGTCTCCTTTCTAGCTTTGCATTATTGCTTATGTTTTTGTTCCAGTTCCCTGCTCTGACTATTAAACCGGTGTTGACCTTGGTCTGTTTGCTGACCTTAACATTGTCTCATGTGTAATCCATCTGTAGCCTGTCGTCCATATATAACTATACCTGGGAACTTTTAGCGACCTCAAGCCATGGAGATATTATCCTTACGTGGTGTGGATGGATGAGGGCAGGCCTAATAACCAGATCTGTCATTGTAGAGACAGAGCTACACATATTGTCAATTATTTCTGTGAGTTTTGGGGTTAAAAAAAGTACCAGGTTTGGGCAGGAGATGGTGAACTTTTGGTTGAGCAGGACAGGGAAGGGGTGAAGCTACCACTTTTAGACCTGCACTGGAGAACTAAAAGACTTTCCTGGAGACCAGGTGTTTGCTTTGCAAACCCAGAGTCTCTGGGTGAAACTTAGCAAGTTCTCAGGTCCAGACATAACTCTAAAATGTAAATTAAAGAAAGAACTTTTTATTTAGTTTTGGTGTTACTTGTCCTTTAATACTTAGTATATTTAAAACTGCAACATATAAAGAGCATGGCTGACAATTTGATATCAAGACAGTGAAATAATCAATTTTAAAGCACAGTAAATTCTATAGAATTTGAGGTAAAATCATACTTACAATCAAATTAAGTTTTGGTTGTGATGCAGAAATTGAACCATGGTAAGCAGTGAATCTGTAGATTTGTGGCAGATTTACAATAATATACTCAGTGGTCTGCACAATGTGGTTGTCTTTATAAGAACTGAATTTCACATTCAGTTTTCTAGAACGTTATGAAATATCATATTTAAGTCTGATGGTTTTCTCTGAAGATGAGTTCAAGGCCAGGCAGATTACCATAAGTATTCACAGGAATTAAAATAAATGGTTTTTAAATTCATACGCCCTGTCGTAACACTCTTATCTGCTTATCCTATTCCATGGTCTTATTTTTAGCCACAAAAATCTCTTTTTTTCCCCCTGGACATTTGCAAGTGGGCTTAATAAAAGAGAAAGTACATATATGAAGGGGATAAAAATGATTCTAAGGTTAGGGCAATTGGAGTTGCAGGATCTTGTTCCATGTTTTCTCAGTATTATAATGTGCTTCCCTGTCAATATAAGCTAATACAGAGTACGCCATGCTAGCTTGTCTATCTGCAGAAGGCTTGTGTATAGGAGTGCAGTAGGGAACTCATTCAGAAAGGTTGGTAGATATTTGTAATAGAGTTGACTAGGTGTATCAGATTCATTTATATAGAGAGATTAGAAAAATTAGGGGAACATACTAGTTGTACTCAGTGTCAGACTGAGATATCTTGGGTCCACCGGAGAAGCTGACTACAAGGACCCACAGCTCACTAAAAAAGTTGTCATGTAGCCCACATGTACCATACATACATTATTAGTTTTGCAGGACATTATTAGAAGCAATTGCCAACGTGTTAGTCTAATTAAAGGTAACTATGGACCTGGAAATGTTAAAAGAGATGCTTTTTGGCACCAGGATGAGCCCACCAGCACTTCAACCCACTGGAGGGTCCTCTGGTGCTGGTCCAACCCTGGTTGTACTAGCAGATACAGCAGTCACACATATGATGCTTGTGGTTGCACAGAGACTCTTTTGTCGGCTGCATAAGGGTCTAGCCCATGAGCCAAATCAGAGTCAGGAATGTTGGTTTTCCATCATTTATGACAAATTAAAGAGTGAAGACGGGTTAATTTCATCTTTCCGGTATAAGAAAATACTTGAGTAAAAGATACGTCTTTTTATAAACTGTAATACTATGTCACCTAGTTCTGAAATATGAAATGATGGAATGGGTGCTATACCAAGCTAACATATGCCGTCATCTTAGGGAAAAAAAGTGCTTTTATTTTTTGATAACATTTGGTTTTTATGTTTTACACTTGTTCAGCTACTTTGGATTGGTTAAAAAGATCAGCAATAATAACATAATTAGGCACCTGGAACCATGTTTATTTGTCCCTTTTCATTTCCAAACATTTATCTGTGATTTGCTTGTTTCTACCCCCCAACAAAAACCCTTCGAAAGGAGTATTTGATCCATATTTTCAGGTTAATTAAGGCCTTAATAATGTTCCTTCCTAATACTAAAATATTTATTCTACAAAGTGATCAAATTCTTCTACTCAAGGCTAGATAGAGGTGAAAACTTTTTACTAATATTATTATTATTAGAGAATATTATTCTAGTAATGGATGTACTTTCTTCAGTGAAGTCATTGCTGCATTATAAAATGTTGTTATCACAGGTACAATATATGGAAATACTGTCTATAGAGGGAAATGTCATTGGCAGTAATATGAATACCCTGTATACATAATATAAGCACAGGCAAATTTACTTATGGAGAATAGATTTTATATGTAATGCAGTTTCTTCATGGAGATTTATTATACAACTCGTCTTTAGCCATTAAAGCAAATGTGTTTATATAAAAACAGAAAAAAAAATGAGCTATAAAACGAATTGCTATCTACCTAGCATATAATTTATTCATGGCGAAATTTATTAAAATTGGAAATTACCGATATCGCGATATTGATATTTTTACCGCGTTCTGCCATTGAAATCATGATATCGGTAAATTCCAGTTTTAATAAATTTCACCCATGGAGTAGACCATCAAAATTTGCTATTAAACTGAACAGCTGAAAAGGAAGGCATTGATATTCAGTGCTAAGATAAGGCTCTTGCCAAAATGGATGATCAAGTCAACAGTAACACAAAGATGAACTGTGGGATGTTATTATCACAAAAATCATGAAATGCAAAAACATTCCACAATACACTTGAGCGATTTCCCCCATTTACTAACCTCAGGAAGTTCTGGGAGCCACATCTACTTCCCACCTTGGATAACAGACCTGTTGTGTTTCATGGTGATATGCCTGGAGCAATAATTGGACACGGTGGATGGTGCTATCTGGGGAATCTCTTGTGTTTTGTGGGCTATTAATGCATTTTTGGAGAAGAAAAACAAGCCTCAAAATGAGGCCTTAACCCTACACCTAAAAAGTGGTCTGCAAAGTGAGTCACTATGTCTAATACGAGAAATCCTATAGTGAATAAGCAAACAGCATCAGGCACCATCTCTTGTACAGTACAGCAGTCAGTTGGACAGTAGAAGGCTTGCCATCGACTCCCTATTTCACCACTTTGATCTTGCGACGTAAAACTGGCATGTTTGACACAGTATGCCTTGACAAATTCAGCACTTCAACACACACACCAGTGCTTGACAAATAGGTGAATTACCTGAGCACATACATGTAAAGTGGTGAAAAGATCTCCATAATTCCACAACTGTCATAATTATCCAAATTGGTTGTGAATTCACATCTAAAGGGGGTTATTCACTAAGGTGCGAATTCGACTGTCGAATTCTCAAACAGCAGATTCCCATAGCAAATCCTCTACAATTTCCCCATTGTAAAGTCGCGACAATTTTTTAATGTTAAGATTGCGACAATTTCCCATAATAAAGTCGCGACTGCGACAGTATTCTCATTAGATATACGCAACTGCAACAGTAGCAGCCTATTGCGACTGTCTTTATCTAGTGAATTCGCACCTATACGCAACAATTCGGACTTTAGTGAATAACCCCCTGATTCAGAGTCTGAAGATTATGTGGAAGATCAGGAAATGGTGAATTAATGTGAAGTCAGACATTTAAGTGACTGTTTGGACCTTCATAAAAAGGCCCCTTAAGTTAGAAAAATGGCCACAAAACAGCAAAATACATAAAGGGGGAATTCACCATAGTGCGAAGTGAGGTCTGGATCCTTCGCCTCACTTCGCACAGACTGTTATGCGCTCACTAATATCCTGCACACGGACATCAGCAAATGCTTTAAAGGGATTCAGTCTCGGCGAGTCGACTGTCGCTGAGACTGGAATCCCTTTAAAGCGTTTGCTGATGTTCGTGTGCAGGACATCAGCGAGTGCATAACACTCTGTGCGAAGTGAGGCGAAGGATCCAGACCTCACTTCGCACTATGGTGAATTCCCCCCATAATCTACAATAGCAGTCTTAATAATGATACCCCAATATTCTGTGCTTTAAAAAAGTATACATCATTTCTAAAGAATATTACTATTTTTATATAAGAATATATATTGTCTAAAGTTCAACTAGGAAACAATGGTACTGAGTGGTGCGGCATAACACTAAAATGTAGATTAAAGAAAGAACTTTTCATTTTTGTTGGCGTTACTTGTCCTTTAATACTTTGCAATTGCAGGAGAAGCAGGGCTGACAATATTTTGCCTGTAAAGATATCAAGACACTGAAAGAATCCATTTTAAAGCACATTAAATTATACTGAATTTAAGATAAAGTGGCACTTTAAAACAAATGAATTCATGGTTGTGATGCAGAAATTGAGCTACTCTCGAATCTGTAAAATCAGATATGTGAAGGATTTAAAATAAAATACTTTCCACAATTTGGTTATTATCATTGTAAGAAATAAAACAATGTGAATCCAATGACTTTCTGCGAAGACCATTTAAAGGCCAGACAGATCACAGTGAGTAGTCACAGCCATGAAAATGTGGGATCATTCACAGAAGTCAACCTGTACCAAATACTCAACTTCCCTTTGATTGTAAGCTCATATGATCAGGTCCCTTTGATCTCATTACTACAAATCTGGCTTCAAAGTTACTGTTTAAGTAGACATAGGTACTGTATATACTCGTATATATGTCGATCTCATGTATAAGTCGAGGACAGTTTTTGGGCCATCAATTATGAAATTTGCTATGACCCATGGATAAGTCGAGAGTAAAACTTAGGGGTTTTATTAGCATAACATATTAAAGAATTGTTGGAAAAATACAAGATAATAATAAGATTTTATTTATTTCTGTCAGCTACAGTTTAGTGTGTGTTCTCCTTTAAGGGGCCGACTGATTGCATGTGCTTTCTGTTGGCTCCGGTCTGGCCCCAGTCCCTTTGCTGGTGTGAGAGTCTGCAATGGGTTGATTTTGTTAACAGGCTTGCCCAACTAACCAACGGTGAGTTTATTCAGTGCTCTTGTGTGTGTGCTATAATTACTTACAGATTCAGTGCCTCTCCTGCTGTGCCGTTGTTTGTGTCTCTGCTCCAAGCAGCTCTCTCTAGCCTGCTCTGTTGATTTTTTTTTGTTCTCAAAACTAACCTGACTCGTGTATAAATCGACTGTACTATTTTAAATGACTTTTTTAACTAAGATTTCTCAACTTATACACAAGTATATACGGTAACCATTTGCATTATTACTATACAATTTGATTCTCTTTTTCCTTCCCACTCCTCATTATACCTAATTTTATAACTGTCATGGGTAGGGGGTCATGACAGGATTGATACTCCTCTAGAGGGGCTAAGGCATAACCAGTCACTGACACACCTCCTGAGGAGCTAAGGCATACTCAGTCA
>WMED01002337.1:0-13330 GCA_019650415.1 Pipa parva
ATGCCTATATATACTGTATATATACTGTCTGTCTGAGCCAATTTCTCCCACCTGACTAGCATATTAAGCACTAACATACCTGTTGTACAATGGGAGGCTCAGTTGAACCTTCACCAAGGAGAAACCTACCAGCCATTCCTTAAATTCAGCATCAGAATGCTGAACTATCAAATAGCTGGGAATTCATACATACCGTACATATAAAGAGGTCTTCAAAGACAAAGAATATTATAAAATCATGCATAAAGAAAAAAGATTTTCATAATAAATAATAATTCATTCTAACTGTAATATTAAGTGAAAAAATTATTGTTTATCTATAAACAATATAGCGTATAGTTAAAAACCAAGTCCACATTCATTACAATACTAAAATTGACATGTGTTATTTAATACATTCGATTGGGATCTCATCAAATAAAAGCTATCTCCAACTTAAAAGCTCCGGATTTTTTCTCATCTCTTTTGAGACAACATTATCTTTTCTTTTTGCTTCAAGTCCATGTAGGAAGGAATGAAACAGCAGAAACAACTTCAAGGATTATAACTGCGGGAAATGATATTGAAAAGAGCAAGCGCAGCTTCAGCCAAAAGGGATTAAATCTACCAAGTTAAACTATGGATGAGCTACACTACACTTCTGAACTAACGTACAATGGTCATTGGTGAGAAGGTGGATGAAGATCTAGGACAGAGTGGGCAGACATGCTGTTTTTCTTTATAAAGAAAAGTATTTTGTTCATTTCCCTTGAAAATGTTTTATGTTAAAGCATTTTCTTATATGCAATTCAAAGCAATGAAGTTTGGTAGATTGTATTTCTTGTAAATCATCGTATCCATATTTGGCTGTTAAGGCTCTCTTGCCTCATTTTATTGTTAACTGTGGACATTGGTAGAAATAGCTAATTAATACAATCCTACACTATAGGATACTAATCCTCTTGAAAGCAATTACATGTTCATTTTCTACACAAATTGTCCAATCAATATGCTCCTAGGGCTGCTATGGTGTTAACATCTATGCAGCATCTATTCCAAATGTAATCTTTATTTTAATAAAACTACTTAATTATTGTCCTTGTAAAAAAGTTTGTTTTTCAGACTCTACTTTCCTTTTCTGTTTTATACTATAATAATATTCAAAGTCAGATAGGAATCAATAGATTATACTTAACATAACAAGCAGTAGTACTTCATTACGGCCATTCAATAAAAGAAAACGTTGCATTATGTAGCTGTACAGCCATTGCCCATCAGTTGCACGACCCAGAAGTCCTCTCAGTTGCCTGCTAAATTCCATTTGGTTCTCGGGAGTCAGTAATTTACCAATCTAGGGTACTGATCCCTGACCCCCACAGGTGGGGGGAGAAATATCAACTTTTTTATTCCCCCTACACACTGTATTCAGCAAAGATGTAGGGGGAAGCAAAGTGGTCCTTTCTCCAGTGACACATGATCTAGCAGAATATGGGCCATGGGGTATAAATATAATGAATATAATATTTGTGATTATGCAGTAAAGCTTGAAAACATTGATGTTATCAGCAAATCAATCTCGCCCTGGCATGAGTATACAGGTCTGCAGTGGAGTTTTTTATGTGCTTTATGTTTGTGGCTTCAGAATGGACCTTTGAGGAGTACTATTGTCACAGCTGCTTGATGTCTGGAAGTTAGAAATGCTTGCCCCAAGGTGTGAAGTATGTTCACTTAGATAAATAGAAACAAAATGTACTGTGAATATGTATTATGGCATTATTTAAAAAGGGAATCTAAGAGCATGGAAGGGAAGTCAATTTTCTGAAGGCAAACTTTTGATACTGCAACAGCAAAAAGTATTGCCCAAAACTCCATGACTTCAGTGGGTTCATGCTGTATGTTTCATCAATAAGCAGTTCCATTCAACAAGAGAGGTAGTTAAACCTCTCTTATTTTAGTTTCAGAAGTCTCCATCATTATCCTAAGCAAGAAAAGTACACAAGACAAAATGACCCAACCCTTAACCTTACCTTGGACTGCAGATGGGTGAAAATCTTGCATTCTCTGGGATTAATAAGAAAAACCACAATATTGCACTGTAGGGAATATTTATTAATGTGCAATCAGAGTATCTTACTATTTTCACTCTTTACTATGATACTTAAAAAAAGAAATGTATTTTTCTGTTTTCATTCATGACTTTGGGTGAAAATGCTAATATCACGAACCTCTGCAGGGCTTAGTGCTTCCAGGTCATACTCTGTTTTCTATTACTGACAGCTCTGTAATGCTGCATGCTGGATGGCCTGTGCTCCTATCTGACTACACTATTGCTAGGCAGTGGTCTATATTGGGAGATCAGTCACCTCAGGCACTTGATGTCTGAGCTTCAGATTAGACTAACATTTCTAGTTTCTTCCTGGTTTGTGCATTTTCAAGTTCTTCTGCATGCTATTGACTAATCTATGTTCCTGCTGTGCTTTTTAAAGAGACAGAATTGTATGATTCTTTGTTGCTCAGTTTTCTGCTTCTGTGACTCTGTGAGTGACTCACTAGACTCACTTACAACAATGGGGGTTGTTAACACAAGGCATGCAACCAGGAAGTTCCCAATATCCTTGTGGGAGTTAAGGTTGAATACCAGGGGTTCCTTATACTCAGCCTTGTTGTGAACCAGTGCTAAGCCCACTGCAGTACAATGGATCTAATATTCATTTTGTGACAGCTAACAGTATTATAAATGGAAAAAGACAGACATGGATGATTATCATGACAAAAAGGTTGATAATGGAAAGATACTGTTAAAACACCTTGATAAATAAATCAAGTGCAAATAAGTTTTTGTAGATGAAGGATAAGAATGAAGATTGTAGGTGTTGCTCATATCTAGATACTGTTTTATACAACACTTCAACAAGCTTAAATAACTATCATTTTACTACTTTTTGCTAATTATTTATGAGCTTGAGACAATTCACTACTGAATAGCAGGTATCAGAGTCTGTTTTTTATTGTTTAGTATTCGGTGGCTGTGATCATGTTAATTGCAGCCTCATAAATCACTGGATAATCTCATGGGGCATTATCAAATTAATATATCCCGCTATTTAATAAATTTGCATTTTACTAATTACTTTATCAGGTAAAGATTTTCAATGAAATAATCATTCATCTGGCTTTAGAAAAAAATGTAATGGGCTGTTTTACCTTACACACCTTACCACGTTTTTTTTACCAAGACATACTGGTTGTATTAAATTGGTAATGTGTTATACTGGAATATACTACCTGGGCTTCTCAAGAATCGGACATTGAAATTATATTTATCAACTGTAGAGTATATGAAAAAAAAAGAAACATTTTTTTTGGTCATAATCAGGTCTATGTGCCAGATACTTAAAGAAGAACTAAAGTTAATTTTTGTCTAGGGTTGATTCTTATGGGGCAGGGGGGAAATCCTCTTTCGCTCAAGCGCTGCCTCCTTCTTGAAGATAGAGCTGATATTGTTTTCTGTTGTTTCAGTGGCACAAGCAGTTGGAACATGCACAGAAAAAGAAAATCACCAATGTTGAAGAGAAAGCAGAAAGTGAAGAAGATTGCAGTGCTGGAACAGAAGAAAAGAACATTGACTCTATCCTGAAACAGAAGGTAAAGCTGGAGAAAAGGAGATGATTGGTGCATATTTCCCCTATCTCCTCTTAAGAATGGCCCCTAGACAAAAGAAGCTTTAGTTCTTCTTTAAGGATTTCCAGTCAATATAATCTCTTATGAATAACTTATCTGTGTGTTTATGTATCCTTGAATGTGATATTCTGTAAACCCAGGGTAGTTTCCAGTAAATTATGGTAATTTTTCTATGCATTTTCACAGAAATAATACAGACAATAGGCTATTCTTTGGTCACAATATAGATAAAAAAAAAAAGCCAAAATATACTACCCTTGAAAAAGGCCATCGTTAGATTGTTTCTTTATCTTTGCCTGTGGCCTTCAGTATTTAAAAAGGCTTATTAAAAACATGCAGGCTCCAAGGGGTGAAGTGATCCACCCAAGAAACCTCTCAGCACCATTCATTGCATTTCAGCTTATTTTAAGATATGTGCATGAGATTACATGCAATAGGCATGTTGGGCAAACAAGTATGCATGCAGAAACCTTGTAGGCTTCCGCCACTATTTATTATTTTTTCCTTCACATGTTCTTTTTATCAGATTTCTGTCTACAGGGCTCTGTGGCCTCCGTATTATTGTATGAATAAATAATACATTTGGTTTATGTATGGTCTTCTTTAAATATGTACGTTTAAGATATTCTTCTCAGTTTAACGCAGTTTTTAATCAATATTTTATGTTAAATAAATAGCATCACAAAACCAGACTATCCTACTTAATTAGTTAGGAATGATATGGGCATCTGTTGATTTAGTTGTCTACAGACTCTATTATGATTTATTATGTAGAATGAATGTGCTGGTGGAAGTGAAATTCTGCTGACTCTTAGAATTATCTGGCATTTTTTCAGCAGACATAATGGTGCGAAGAAGAAACAAACTGTTCATGAACTATAAACGTTCCAATTCATCTGAAAATATTGAGTTATCAAATAATCATCTACAAACTATACTTAATCTAACATTACTTGATTTGTTTTACAATTTATATTGTGTACCAATGATGCTAGAAGAAAATATAGTATAAAAAAACAAAACATTCAAGTGTTAAATGAATTTAAACATCCCCCGAGGCCTCATGTTATGGACTCTGACTCTCCATACTGTACATAGCACAATCATTTTGCAGAACATTTATGCCACTCTGTTATTTTTTTTAAACTTAAAACAATAAAGCGGCGCTATATAAATGTGAATATTAACTGTGATGAACACAATGACAATAAAAGTTTGTGATAAAAAAAGAATACGTTTATTGCAGCTTCTTCTTATGGAGCTTGTTTCGTGACTCCAAACTAAACTGTATGTCCCCAAAGAAGCTTGAAACCTCTGGAAGAAGCGCAAACAATAAAGTGCACTAATAGTGTTGGAGCATTGAGTAAAACAATGTTGAACACAACCCAAATGTGCCTCACTAAGAGGAGTGTGCAAAACTATAGAACACAGCAACAACACCCTGTGAGGAGCAATATTAACCGCTCACCAGATACAAATGGGATTATCACGTTGTAAAATCACAAAAAAGCAGAATATTGGTTGTGAATGCTCTTAATTCCACAGATGTTCGTATTCCACACAAGTACCGGAAATAGAAAATAATCTACATAGTATAATATCGTTTTATTAATAACATATGTAGATAAAAACAGCGTATGTACTCACAAGTATACTCTTTGCATATGGCTTATACAAAGTAATGGATGATGGAAATCACTCAGGCTGAACATCAAAGCTGAGGAAAATACCAAAATGTAAGACTTGCCACAATGCATGAAGGATGCTCCCTTATTCAACAGTCTGATCGGCAGGTATATCTGAAAAGTATATATCCAAAATTTGTGAGTGGAGAATAAGTCCTGGTGCCTACCTACGCTATAATGCGGCTTCATCAGAAGAAATTAGCAAATGTGACTGGAGTTGAGCCCCACGTTCACTGATGTCCACGTGCAGGACATCAGCCAGAGCATAACAATCTGTGTGAACTGAGGCAAAGCATCGCACCTTCCTGAATTACCCCCCGGTATCTCTCAAAAGCTGGTTTATTTAAAACAACTGTTAGTCCAATAAAAAAGTTATCACCAAGTACTGCAATATTCATGTAAATATGTGCGTTAAGATACAGTGGTCATGTTGCTTTGACCTGAGGAAGAGAGAATATCTCTTGAAAGCTTGTTTATTTAAAACAACTGTTAGTCTAATAAAAAAGATTTCACCAAGTATTGCAATACTCATTTATATATAAAAATAAATATATACACACTTGGACAATTTCCTAGATAACCCTAGATAACAACAATTTGCTTTTCCAGAACTATCAGGTCCTATTTCTGCCAAAAATTCTAATGCCTCCACATTAGTGCATTGCTCTTCCCCATTCTCTCTCATTGTACTGCTTCCACTTTTTACAAGTTTAAGGTTTTCCTTCTTATTATTTTCTTAATCTTCTTATTATCCTCAGCAGTTTTATCTGTAACTGCCTTTTTTCCACACGTACGTGTGTTTTCTTTTTATGTCCTCTTCCTCTTCTGCTAACTGCAATGGGTATGTGTGTTTTTTGTTTTTTTTTTGTAAAATGTATCCTGCACAGCATCACAATCATAAAGTGAGATAGAGTTGTTGTTAAGGAAAGGGCAAGCAAGTCTTGCTCTATGCAAGCACACACAAAAAAAAAGACCAAAAGTAATCTAATTTATTAAGCAGCATACAGTGCTTTAGAGCTCAATAATTTATGATAATAATATCCCTTTTATTTATATTTTGATACATAATATATATATATATACTGTATATCTGTAATATTGATAACAGACATATTATAGTTCCCCACTAATAATATACCACCTTAGAAGGGATCACCATGAAATGTGAATATTTGGTCTGAGCACTCACACACTTGTTACGTACTGTATATTAAATATTGGTACTACAGTTGCTATGTACCAGGCCTGTGTAACAGAACCTGGCATTAAAGAGTCCTTAAATATTAAATAAAATTAAGTTTCTTTATTCCCTTTCTACCAGTTAGGATTTTTAACTGGGTCAATCCAGGTTGGCAAACTGGCTCATTGCAGCTTTTGGTCATGTGATCATGTCACATGACTCATGACTTACTGGTAGCACTAAAGTGAGGTTATGCACACAACAAAAAAATGCCTTCCCATATAACGTCTCAGACAGAGTTTAAACAAAATCTCTTTGTTTATTTAACAGAAAAATATTGCTCAGAGTAGCTGCCACTCAGGGGCAGTAAAATCACCTAGTTTAAGAGAGCTCTAAGACTAATATACAACCTACATAGCAACATAGCCTGACTCAGGTTATGGTTTAAACAAACCAATGTTTTCGTAGATGAAGCCCAGGAAGCTTATCGACACAGTGCCTGAGATAAGAGATGAGTGCACAGGCAGAAAATGATATTCATAGACAGAAATTTTATGAAAACAAAAAAATAAGAGTGTAAATAAAAGAAATGAAATCGGATTATTTCAAATTGCAAAATCTTGAGATGATAATGTTCTCTTAACATAGGTCTTTCAATAGATTTATAATTTCTTACAGTATATTTGTTTTTTTTTTTTTAAGGTTTATGATATCATATTATTTTGTTGCAGTTCTATATCAAAAGTGTAAACCAATTCCAATTTTCTGAGTGGGAAAAAAAAAGCAAAGCATGTTCAGACTTCTAAGTTCAGACGATGTTTTAATCTATTGATGGGATCTTTATATCCTCTGTAAAGTTCTGAGTTTGATTGAAATCAATTAAAGTAATTAGATATATAAAACAGCTTTGACGTACACCATAAACCACCACAAATATCTATAAAATGATTCCTACAATGCACCGGATACACATAAATAACACAAATTATTATCATCAAGAGTGTTTCTCTATAATGAGTATATATCATTTATAGTCGCATACAATAACTGATTATGAAACATTTATAATATAATAAAAATGTAGACTCAGAGGTGAGCTTAATACATAATGTATCAACTAAAACAATACCCAGGAAGGCGAAAGTGTATTCTTTCAAGGCCTGCTAATAAAACTTGGTTCGGATCTTTTATGATGTTGGGATGTAAAAGTCAACGTCAAATAATTTCTACATTTCAAAAGAGTTTGGGGCATGTTGTTTTCATGGCTCCTCGTGACACACATTTATGTATGGAGCATATATTTATATGGAGCTGCTTGTTTACTGTTTGAACATACTATTATAGTAACATTAAAAGAATTTTACAAATTCTACAACAAGCATTGTCTGTCTAGCTAGATTAAAAAAAATAACAGGAAATGTCATCATTTGTATTAGTTCAATGTTTACACATATGTATGAATGTCACAACGTCAACTTTAATTTGCTTAACATCTATGTTAATGGTTCAAATGTACAAACCAAAGCTTGTCAATTCCAGCAGCTTGCATGGGTTTTGCAGGATTTCTATTTTAAAGACAGTCTTGAAGCAAAGTTATTTGATTCTAAGCCACTATGGCCTTTAAAGAATAGAAAGTCCTTTGTTTAGAAGAAGACAAGAGGAAGAAAAGGGGTAAACAGAAAACATATCATCTGCACACGCTCACCTAACTACCTTTGGATAGTTCACCTACTACATATAGTGCAAGTTAATTGGACCCTGTGAGTAATAGCCTATATTCCCGAATAATAAAGAGGAAAGGGGTAGTGTCAAGTTCCGTGTTATATGCAAAAAAACAAAGTGATTATGTGTAATAGAAAGTACTGGGTTATAGGCAAAGGTTATCTCAAGTGACTTATTATGGTTTTTCACAATGTGAATACATGACAGCTGCTTAATCGTAAATGAAAAAAAGGAAAATTATTCCCAGGAAATCAATGACACCCAAATGACATGCTGACACTTGTTTGGTCAAGGTCTCGGGATGTTTATTCTTTTCATTGCTTGACTATGGGGAAGGATATTAGGAACTCTAGAATTTTAACTCAATCAGCCGTTCTTTATAGATATTTCAAAAGTAAAGTAGGATTATTTCAAAATGGAAGATAGTAGTATCCCACCTTAATGTCAGCCCAATTTGATGGAAGGACGCACATTAAGCGTTATCATTTCATACCTCACCTACTTTCCCTCAGATATTTGTCTGTGGCTTGAGTCAGGCTATTTTTCTGTTATAAAACCTGCATATCAGGCATAAAGTGAGGCAGGACTGTTGCGATGGTTAAGATGCAGTATGCATATGCAAATACAAAAACGGTGTAACTTTTTGAAGAATTAACATGTTTTGTGGCAGGAACACAAACATTTTTGATAATCAGATTCCTTCAGGATTCCAGAGAATAGCACTGAGGTAAAGTACAATAAAACTCATTTTCAAAAGTGCTGAAAAACTTGGCAAAATCAGTGAACATTAAAATGCACTGTCTAGCCTTTTGTCTTGGGACAATGAATCAGGCTCTGGAAGTAAAGCACAAATGCAGTCATGTATCTTTAATTGATACGTTTAATTAATTCATTGTAAAAACGTGTCTTCTGAGAGCTATAGAAAATGGATAACAGTCTGTTAACATTAATGAACCTGATTTTTTCTGACCTGTGCAATAGTATACAGTATAATAAGTGCTATACATGTTTCCTGTAATAACAGATGACATTATATACTATATATATATATATATATATATATATATATATATTGTAAATGACTGGCATAGGTGTGTATGATTTATAGTTTCATCAAGTTTAAAATGCTAATCAATGGATAGTGTTTTAATGGAATATTATCATGATGTGTTCAATCCTTCCTGTTACGAAGGTGTCTTACCTTTGCGGTTCGTTCCAGCTCCAGTCTCCTCGCGGCTCGGGGCGCTCCGTGTCTCTGCTTCCTCGTGGCTGTCAGGTGTGCTGGATACCTACTGCAGCAAAGCCCTAATCTCCTTGCGGGGGCTCTAGGTGAATACCGGGGGTATCTTAGATTCCGCGCCCTAGGGTCTGTTCGCTGTTGGCTCTCTCTCCGGCTGCCTCCTCCTTTTCCACGAGAATTACCTTCCCCATCATTACATTATAATCGGGCCATGGAGCGCTCTGAGGCAGTGGGAAAAACGACTCCGGAAGAGATGTTGTTGAACCTCGCCAGACGCATAGAAACGTTCGAGTCACAACAAAGTTGTATGGCTCAAATATTGGAATCTTACGAGTCCCAACAAAATCGCATGGCTCAAATGTTGGATGCCATTTCCTTGAGACTGCAGCCCTCTTGAGCTTCTGCTCCTGCAATGGTTCCCATTGCTGTTCTTCCAGAACAGACTTGCAAGGATCTAGGACTTTCTTCTCCCCCAAGATTCTCTGGGAACCCTGAAGCATGTCGCAGCTTCATTAATCATTGCAGTGTTCACTTTGAACTTGTACCCCATCAGTTCCCTACGGAAAGAGCTAAAGTGGGATTTATTTTTGCACTGTTGGATGGTGCTGCCTTAGATTGGGCCTCTCCATTTTGGGAATGGAATGATCCTATTACTTCCAACTCTTCTGCTTTTATTGAAGCTTTCCGTCAGGTATTCGACATCTCCGGACAAGTGTCTGCAGCCTCTATGCGTCTATTACAAATACAACAGAGTCATCGTTCTTCTGCTCTCTATGCCATAGATTTCCGTACCCTTGCCGCAGAGGCTGGTTGGGATAATAAGGCTTTGGTGTCGGCTTTCTGGCAAGGTCTCTCTGAAAGATTAAAAGATGATTTGGCTTCCCGGGATCTTCCCACCCAATTGGAAGATATAATTGCCTTAAGCATCAGAGTGGACAATAGACTGAGGGAACGTCAGTGAGAAAGAAGAATATTTCCTCAAGATCGTCCATCCTCAGTTTCTCAAGCAACTGTACCACAGGCCGCCTCAGTTCCTGACGAACCTATGCAGATAGGAGCCAATTGTCTGTCCGCAGAAGAAAGCTTACATCGCAGAACATCTGGGTAATGTCTCTATTGTGGGAAGAAGGGTCATTTTGTGAGAAATTGCTCTTCCAAGCCAGGAAACTCCAAGACCTAGGTATGCTGGGAGGGAGGCACCTAGGTCCAGATCTGTCTTTTCCCCCAACCAATACTCACCGGTTTATGCTTCCAGTAACCATTTTGTCTTCTAATTTTCCCATTCAGACCTGGGCCTTTTTGGATTCCGAGGCAGCAGGAAACTTCATGGATGTGTCCTTCATTAAGAAGCACCTGGTGCTTACTTTTCAGTTGGTTTCCCCTATCAGAGCATTTGCTGTCGATGACAAGCCTTTATCTGAAGATTTAATTTCCTCTTCCACCCAGTTAATAAAGTTTTCTGTTTTGGGTGTACATATTGAACATCTTTCTTTTTTGTTAATTAATGCTCCTTCAACTCCGGTAATTTTGGGACTACCCTGGTTAAGGCTCCATAACCCCGTAATAGACTGGTCAAACAATATAATTAGTTCCTGGTCTCCTAAGTGTGTGTCATAATGCTGTTCTCTCTCTCCCACACTACCAATTGCCTCAACTTCTCTTTCTCTTCCCCCAGAAGACCCTAAATTGTTACCTTCTAAGTATATTCCGTTTCAGGACGTTTTTTGTAAAAGAGCCGCGGAAGAGTTACCACCTCATCATCCTTATGACTGCCCCATCGATTTGCTACCTGTTACCTTTCCTCCCAGAGGCAGAGTATACCCTTTGTCTATTCCGGAGACAGAAGCCATGAGGATATATATTCAGGAGAATCTTAACAAGGGGTTCATTCGTCCCTCTACTTCCCCTGCAGGAGCAGGATTTTTCTTCGTAGAGAAGAAGGATGGTACTCTTCGTCCATGTATTGATTTCCGTTTGATTTGAACAAAATTACAGTAAAAAACACTTATCCGCTTCCATTAATTTCTGAGCTTTTCAGTTTCCTGCGTGAGGCTACTGTATTCACTAAATTAGATCTCCGTGGCGCTTACAATCTCATACAAATCCGTCAGGGTGATGAGTGGAAAACCGCATTTAACACACATGAAGGCCATTATGAATACTTAGTGATGCCATTTGGCCTCTGCAATGCCCCAGCAGTTTTTCAGGAGCTGAAGAATGACATCTTCCGCGATTCTGCGAAGCCCTAACCTCCTTGCGGGGGCTCTAGGTGAATACCGGGGTATCTTAGATTCCGCGCCCTAGGGTCTGTTGGCTCTCTCTCTGGCCGCCTTCTCCTTTTCCACGAGAATTACCCTCCCCATCGTTACACTTCCCAATTCAGTGTGCATGGCTAGTAAGGGTCTCTGTGGTGTATTTGTTACCAATATGACTGATTGGTGTTTCCTGCTATCATCATGCTGTCAGGGTAATACCTATCAAGTATCAGTGATAGCAGCATGTACAGCCTGGGTTCTATCTCTTGCCACTTAAAGGACCAGTAATGGCCAAAAAAAAATCCTATTCGGAGCACTAGCACTGATTCTTATCATTAGTTTTATGTATAATTTTTATATTTAATATCTGTATATATCTATTGTATTTATCTATTTATTCACTGTATTTATCTATATCTATTTTGATCTATTTATTTGTATTTATGACCTATGACTCCACAGCTCTTATTGTCCTATCTGTGTATGTAAGTCTTCCTCCCATTTAGATTGTAAGCTCCTTGGGGCAGGGACCTCCAACCTCTTGTGTCAATCACTACCTTGCACTTAATTTGTTGTACCCTCGTTATATTTTACTTGTATTGTATAATGCACTTTTCCTTTGTCTGTATTGTACTTGTATCACTGATTTGTACAGCGCTGCATAAATTTGTGGCGCTTTATAAATAAAATTATACATACATACATTTGGATTGGCAATTAATTTAATTTAGTACTTGTAAAACGTTCTTTGTGAACCCAGATACCTGATTTGTATTGTTTTGTGCATGCCTTTCCTCTTTGCCTTGTTGCAGCCATGTTCTATATATTAAATAATCAAACCTCTACTGGTTCTGTTGTTTTCTTTAGAACTTTATATAAAAAGTTACCCATAAAGCCCAATTTATAAAAGATGTATGCACAGAGTGAGGGACAACACAAAGTAATAGATGACATTTTTTACAATGACTGCACATAAATAACTGCCATACCAACCCAAATATCACATTTTAATTTTTAGTATTACTGGTCCTTTAACTACACCTGCTGCTAGCTATGTGCTCATTGCATTTGATCTAATGTGTTGTCTAAGAAATGTCCATTAGTCAACTGTGTTGCTATATACTATACGCTCTTCTGCATGGTGTCACTTAGCTATCATTGATCATTATGCACTTTGTCTATGTTCTGTATTAACCACTTAGCTTACTCTTTATGGCATCCCGTATTCTCTGATTGTGCCCTGTAGCTTCCACTGCTTTTCATTTACTGACTGTTTTATGTCTGTGCACTTTAGAGATGAATACTTTAAACCATTTACTAGCTGTGTTTTATGCGTACACATTAATGATCACTGCTCAGCAAGTACTGTCTGGGTTGCCCCTGTGCCCATTACTGATCTTTTTTTGTTTGTGATCCTTAGAGATCACTGCTCACTATCTACCAGCTGAGTATTACCTGTGTGAATCATTACTGTTCACCAGTGCTGTGTCACCTTGTAAACACTGCGTACTATGGCAATATTCTGCTTGTGGGCTTTAATGATCACTGCTCATCAGGACTGTATTTAGGATATATGCTGCCCTAAGCA
>WMED01002337.1:13407-24562 GCA_019650415.1 Pipa parva
TTCTAACTATTTGGCTAGAAAGCTTGATCATGGTCAAGAATGGCCAAAAACAAAGTATAAACACAGTGGACAAAACTTACATTGTTTCACTGAACATAAAGGGAGATAGGACTGTTGTGATGGTAAAAGATGAAGCAGGCAAACCACTCACTATTCAAGCATAAAAAGTACTTTAACTTTTTTAATACTGAAAAAAAATTTTTTTTTTTATTGTTCAGTACACTGTACGCTTTATTTTAATGCAAAAACAAAAAAAAAAAAATATTTTACTGGTGATATTATTCCATAAAGTTCTGCCCATGTTTGTTTTACAGTAATCTGAACCAACAGTATGTTTAAACACATGTTTGAATTACCATAATTACACATTACTTTGCCAATTTAATAAAGAATGGTGGGTCCAGCCATCTCTGCTTTTCAGTTAGATTATCTGTATTAAAGAACCAAGTATTTGATTCCAGTGCTGCAATATATCAGCTGGAATAGACAAACAGATTAAGGGGGTAATTCAGCATAGTGCGAACTTACCTCCCGATTCCTCACATCAGCTTGCAGAGACTGTTACGCGCTCACTGATGTCCTACACGCGGACATCAGCAAACGCTTTAAAGGTACTCCAGTCTCGCGAGGCGACTCAAGTGGTCTCGCCGAGACTGGAATACCTTTAAAGCATTCGCTGATGTTCGTGCATAGGACATTTGCGAGAGCGTAACAGTCTCTGCGAGTTGATGCGAAGGATCGGGAGGTATGTTCGCACTATGCTGAACCACCCCCTAAAACCAAACAGTATTGATTAAATACCGTTCAGAGCTACGTTGCAATCCTATAGTTTTGTTAAAAACAGACAGGCTCTTTTTATTATGCAATATTCTCTCACAGAGACCTATTTCGACTTTATACCATTGTACCTTGACTCTGAGCAACATTCACTTTGTCATTTCAGACATCAATTAATATAATGACCTGATATATAATATCCTTGAGCAAGTATGTGATGCAACAGACACCAGAGACAGTAGATGCTGCTTTAAATGGACTCAAATTGCTCCAGGTCATAAGATACCTATTGTGTCCTGCATATATTGTAATTTACAATGAATCCTGATTTTCCACTTGGTCAAACAAATTTCACCCTTGTCTTGTCTTCACTCTTTAACTATTCAACTCATTGAACACCAACAAATTTGCTATATTATAAAGGTCTTTGTCTCCCCAAATTTCTGTGTCTTTTTGTCTCATAGCAAAAAAATTTAATTTGATCCAAAAAGATAACTATAGTATCTTACAATATATTAATCAATTCTGCATATAACCAGCTTGGGAAATAATGGGAATTTATCAATATCACTATTTTAGCTTATATATAAAGTTATGAAGTGAAATTGTTTGGCCAAAAAAGTATTCAACCTGCTTATTTCCCATTTTAGTTGGTCATGTCATTTATCCACAATCGAAAAAGATTTTGCACCAAAAATGATATTGTTGATGATCTGTAATGTAACGGGAACTTATAGAAAAACCAGTGTGTTGGTTTCAGCCAATCGGTATTTTTTATTTGCAAACGTTTCCAATGCTGACGATTTCTTTTCAGTTCTATATGAATTGGGCAAATTGAAAAGTCCAGTGAAATTAAGAATAACGTTGTTTGTGGGGTGAATTCATGCTTTGATATATATATGTCCCCAAGTGTTATAGTTAGACTCCTGGGATTATGTTGTGAAAGAGAATGGGCCTTTATCCTGACAGCCTTGCTATGAATATTTGATTATCTTGGAGATAATTTATGTGGAGACAATTTCGGCAAGTTTATGTTTACATCTATGAGATGGGAGTACTTGTAATACTTTTCCCTGTCCTATTAATAAAAGTTACATAGTTTTTTAAAGGAAAACATGTTTATATTTTCTCATTGGGCATTAAAGTGGGTCATTTTTGTGTATATACAAGTAACATTGAATATTAAATCTAAAGTGAATAGATATTATAGAGATAAATTCTTAATAAACTCACTAAGGTAACCTAAAGCATAGCTTGTTTGGTACAGACTGTATGAATAAAGTCAGGTTTGAGCCCCTTGGTGATTTCTTCAATGCAGTGTTGTAGCCAGCTACTGTATGTTGTCTTAACTATAGTATGGTGTGCAGCAAATCTATCAGTCCCATTGAATATTAGCAGTGGTTGCAAAATGGTAGACAATTGAGTGTATGTGGATCAGATCATTCTTATAGAGTTTGTGTATAATTTTGTCTATGTAACACAGAGAAAACCAACAGAGTAATGCAGCCTTTTATTGTCTGTGGCAACAATAAACAAGGTCTCAGTGTCAAACACTCCAG
Source organism: Pipa parva (assembly GCA_019650415.1). Lineage (NCBI taxonomy): Eukaryota > Metazoa > Chordata > Amphibia > Anura > Pipidae > Pipa > Pipa parva. The sequence goes on from WMED01002337.1 coordinate 15,744, forward strand.
AACACCATATAGAGTATGATATTGATGTTTGTATGACAGGCTTTGAACTTGCAGTGAAAATGATCTTTGCAGACCAGAAGGATGAATTTTAGGTGCAGGGAGCAGTAGTGTGGAATTCTTTGATGGTGGCCATTTAAAGATGGCTTCATGGCTTTGAGGCTGACATGGCATGCATTTTTTGAAAGTTGGTTAATAAAGACAAGAGTCTTCTTGAAACTTCATAGATTTCTGCTGGTTCCCAATGTGATGAAATGTATTGCTTATTTGTAATAAAACCATCTAATTCTGGAGTTTTCTTATGTCAGATATTAGGTGATTCTAAACAGTGCCCCCACCAAGCGTTGTCCCCCAACTCACTACTTTTAGTGGTGAGCATCAACCTTTGAAAAAGACCCCCTTTTCCATTCAGCAAAAAAAAAAAAAAAAAAATATATATATATATATATATATATATATGGATCATAATTATTATGTTGCCACAGATATATTTATCTGTCAAAATCAATTTATTACTTTCAGACAATAGAGGAGATAAATGATGTTAATTACATTTGGATAACTCAACCAAGGCACAGACTGTTACTAGTTAACAGTTCAAATTCCTCAAATTGTATAGCTTACGTACCTGGGATTATTAACAAAAATACAGTTAAATACACATGTCCTGGTTCTGCCACACTGGAAAAACATGTGTTCCAGATGGTAACATTTGAACTAAAGGTCTGTGAAAATAAATTCTTAGTGTTTCTGACAACACTGAGATCCAGAAGCCACACAACAAGTAGACAGACATCCCAGCCAGCACTACAGGGGGTTTATTGTCAGAATCATTTCAACAATAATAAGTTGTGCCTGCAGTCAGGCATGCATAAGTGAAGTCTAATTTTTTCTAAACAAAAGGTATGAACAATGGCTTTCAAAATGTTGAAGCAAACTGATTTTTCCCTAGGATAGAGCGTTAAGGGAAATTAACGATACAGCTGGGCTTGAAGATGCCCTCTATTTAGCCATGCAATTCTCAGCGTGTTGCCTCTTATTTATGGTAAGTTATGATTTGTTAAGCCATCTATCATGTTAAACTAGATGCTGGAATTCCATAAATAAATAAATAAAGGGGAAAAAAAGCAAAGTAGGCATGTATCTTAATGTTTTTGTATATAAATATCTGTCCAGCAGTATATTTTATTCCACATTATAGTCCGCACAAGAATAATAAAAATCTGACATTTCTTTTTCTCTTTGAACAAGTGATAGAAGAGAATAAATAGAAATGCATCTCCAAAGGTAATGCAGTGGCATGATGAATTTTCATGCTTTTATAATTTCACTATCAATTTATAGGCACATCCATTATGCTAGATTGAAGACAGAGCTGGGTATAGAAAGCAAAAGCAAAGTCATTCTTATGCAAATTATTTTAGCTTGTATAGCATTGCCACTTTGTGATGATTTATATACTCAATGAAGAAACTCATATTTTATATATGTGTATGTGTGTGTGTGTGTGTGCGCACAAACTCACCCAATATGTATGTATTTATGTATATGAAAAGAATATTTGATTTGACTGGGACATAAATGACTGATTGAGTAGTAACTTCCTCAGTTGTCTAAACAAAGACTGGCCTTCACAGACCCCTGGAAGTTCATTTTAAAGTCACATACAGTAAAGCCTTTGGCTACTTCTGTTCTAGTCTCCTCAACTGCAATAAATAAAAAAAGATTTTAAGATGTAATACTGTATCATTTTATTAGATTAAACACATAAGACAACATCTTGGAGGGCTTCCATTCCTTCCCATAGGATAGTTGACCTAGGAATGATGTCATTAGTCTCTCCTGCTGTCTACAGAATGTCCTACAGTCAGTGGTATGACAAGTTTTGGTAGCTGCTCCCTTGTTAAAGAGTCTCAGGGAAGGCAACATTTCTTCCTGGTAAAGTACAATTTACATACAACAAAATCATACAGGAATGTGTAGATCCTTTGTGGATGCTACACTAGCCCATATCCCAAAGTCATGAATGTATAATCCCTTTCCAGTACATGAAGTGAGTATACCAACTCTTTAGTGAAACTTTCCCTTTTAATCAGTTCATTGTATGAATGAAAAAAAAAAACATTTCAATGAATCAACTTCAATTCATCAGTTATCTTAATATCCCTATACTTCAGTTCACCTTATTAAATCAGTGATAGGATGGGTAGCCCTAAACCCACCATCAGTTAGAGGGTTAGAACCCAGATTTGGCATGTAAATTAAAGTACACATAGTAATAGTCACCATGGATCCACATAAAATTGTTTCAGTACAACAGCAGTACCCAAAGCCAGAAGGGAAAGATGTGTTTGTTTGCAGTGAAGCTGCTAGGAAGGTCTGGGAGGACTGTTTGTGGATTATACATTTTTTACTACTATTAAACAAACTGGACACTGCCTAATTTTCTTTTCTGTCTTGGAAATTAATATCTATGATATTAATGATTAATCTCTTTGCCTAAACTTACAAGCCACTGACATGGGAATCATGTAAGAGCTTTTATCTCAGCCTGAAGATTCTGATCATATAAGATATAAACATTCATTTTATAAATTGAAGATATATAAGAGTTTTGTAATGAACACATGCGGTAACATGTTGCACTGGAGGAAATCTATACAAGTCAACTTATAAAAAAGTATAGTGTCTTAGGGTTAGTGAGGGATTAGAGAAGACTGCAGACAGGTTGGCCAAGTGGGAAGTAGCTTTGGTGGACAATACTAGAGGCAAGTAAAGTGGCTCAGCCACCATGAGGCCAGACCTATTATAGTACTATTGCATAAGTGATATCTAAATAATCTTTAGTGAGGTCTTTGTGAAAATATAGTTAAATTAATAAGCACAGGGTGCTTACACTATGTGATGGTAATACTCCTTACTCCGGACACCTACACTGAGCACAAAAGTAAATATACAAATGAATGAAAACAAAAGCAACCAGACTTACTTTCCATACTCACGAGCCCTAATACTGTTAGATCTTTCTCTTACTTCTGATTGTTCTAGCCTCTGTGTAGGCTACACATCATGAAAACCTTCACTGATCTAATATAAAGAGATGGCTGCAGATAAAATCCTTTATTGAATAGCAGGAACAAATAAAGATATACAGCATCAATAAATGCTTATGTAGTGAACTGCATTCCCTGTGTGGAATTCTCTTTATATATAAGTAAAAAAATATGTTTTTGTAAAAAATATGCCTTTGATGCAGCTTTATGTAAAAGCTTCCATTTCAGATTTTATGACCCAATTACTTGATTACAGTAGTTGAGCAGAGTGCACTCAAAGCTCACCGGACATGCATTCTCCAAGGAATAGTAAAGCTTATTGCATATAAAAAGATCTATCTGTTTGAACTGGGAAATTTGGAAACAAATACCAGTAATCAATGAGTCCAACATTTTCAAATCTGACAAATTTTGCAGTCATCAATTTCAGGGGAATGTATCTACGTGTGCAAACTTTACATAGGTCTAGTAACCTATGGCAACCAATCAGAAATTGCCGTTATTATTCTTGTTTCCTTATACCAGAGAATTCTGATATGTTGATTGCCCCTGTTGATGAATTCCCTTGTTTGTATTCAGTCTGTCCCATTGGCAGCCTGTATTTACCTGACAGATAAAGAAAGGTTTGACAAAAAAAATGGATCCTGATTCATTCAGATGATTACATTGAACCCTCAACATGAGACAATAACCATCTTGCCATATTCCTTAAGCAAATTTAACCATGTGTTAGTATTTCTAAATGTTTTTCTAACCTTTTTGGAAATAATGTAAAATGTACCGATACTCTTGATTATGGATCTTAGCTACTTAGAAAAGTATTATTCTTCAATTTATTTTCTTTTCTTTTTTTTAATTGTTTTCCATGAAATTACAGTGAGCTGTAGTCAAGCATGCATGTGTGTATGCAGTCTACCTCACTGTAATTGAAACAGACAGATGAACTCAGGAACACTAAAATGTAAAGCCTCTGAGATCTGGAGATCTGTCATCTGCTGCACAAACCTTTGGATAGTATGAAAGTTCAAAAGTGAACAGCAGAAGCAAGCAAAGAGGAGCCAAATATTATTATTATTGGTTCTACAACATATATTATATATCCCATTAACAAATGATTGACTACTCTATAGACACGGAAGGCTGCTGGACCCATTGGAGTATATGGCATAAAGTAGCCCCCAATTGCTGGAAATGTACTTAGTATGCTGGGTCAGGTGTACATAAGGCCCTGGTTAGACTCAAAACGTATTATTTAGGGGATAATTTATCTCCTCCTGTAATGCATAAGGATACTTAACTTTAATTCAGAGTTCTATGGCCAAATAAAATTACAAGGTCATAGGACTTCTCCTTTACAACCTCATTGACTAAAATCTGAATAGTTGCATAAAGCTGTGAATTCATGTCTGTTCGCCAATTATCCATGTTCACTTATTGACTAAACTCTGTGAAGTTACAAATATGTGACAAATTTGGGTGTCTACAATATTCTCAAACTTACAGAGCTTTTTTATTTTTATTAACAATGAATGATAGTTATCTTGCACGTGCGTCTTTTAAAGGTGAGCTAGTAAAGTACATGTTGTTGCAAGAGAGATAATAATATACCCTTATTTAAATGACATTCTCACATCAAAAGTGAGCAATAAGAATCTGTACGTTGCAGTAATGATGGACATCTTTCATACAGAGAGTTGGTTTTCTTTTCCAAAAAATGCAGATCTTTAAAAATATAGTTTTTCAATTCCTATTTCTGTATTATGTCCTGTAGTCTATCATTTTATGGCAAACATTCTTTCCAATCTCCCCTTAAGGATACTAACAAATTAAAATAAAAAAAATGAAAAAAATGAATCATTTCTGGCACACAATTGATGTTCCAAACTCTCTGCTAGATTTATATCTCCGGAATTTATAGGCACTTGATGCTTGACAATTAGGCCACACCCAATAACTGACCACAGTCCTTTGTAGAAATAATTATAGATTATTGTTATGCTAAAGTGCTGGAAATCCCCTTGATTTCCCCGCCTATGGTTGCTAACTAGAAGAAAGGTGTCCTTCAAGCTGAGCCAACTACAGGCACATATAGTCTTATGACTATAGGCAGTTACGGCACTGTCCAAAAAAAGGACAGTTTCAGTCTTTATTGTCACTTAGGGCAATGGTTAAAAATGTGCGGCCCACCTATAACTTACTTAGGTGCTCAGTAACCCCAGGCTTGAATCTAACAATTGTAATGCATAACTTTTGTCACCTCAATATCTTTTTCATCCTTGCTTTAGCAAAATAGTAACTAGAGATTAATTAAATCATGCAGTTTTCAGCCCAGTGTTTTTAATATTTAATGACAAAGAAAGGGGCTGACCTAGATCTATTGGGTGGAGGGTCATTATATTATTAAAATTTACATTTCAATATGAAATATCTGAAGAATAAACTAGGATGAAAATCAGTGTGCTCACCTGACAAGGCCTTTGAGTGTGTCTCTTCTTTAGAAATATATTTCAGAACTGTAACATTTCTGTTAACTCTTCAACAGTATAAATCTGAGTAACTATAATAAATAATGTCTGTTTGGTGACATGTACTCAAAGAGACTTCTCACAGAAGTGTAATGTTTTTTGTGCAACTGAGAGAAAGGTATAAAACATGTTGGAACCAGTAAACCATCATTTGATGGACAATCTGTTCTCAGTTTCTTATGTAGATCTAAGCAGTCTTTAATAATTATGACAGTGCTTTACCTTGTGGAACTAGGGGACATTGAACAATTGCAGCTGCATTTTTGATCTACTCATATAAACATTGTACATACAAACACAGCAGACCGCCCCAATCCTTTGAACAGTAAATAATGTCTTGAACAATGTAGACATAGAAAATGGGTGCCTTGGAGTATATGAGCTCAATCCAATATAACAACGATAACCAGTAACTCCAACACTCCCCAGGATAAAATCATCGAAATTTATTGGCACAAGTTAAAATCCAGGTATCACACAGTGAAGACATAAAATAAAAGCAATGAGAGGAGAAGGAAGTGCCTCATTGCTTTTATGTTATGCCTTCACTGTGTGATACCTGGATTTTTAACCTGTACCAATAAATTTCGATGATTTTATCCTGGGGAGTGCCGGAGATACTGGTTATCATCATATAAACATTGTAGTTTCACAGTGTTGATAATATAAAGGTATTGAAAAAACCCACAATTCTCTATTCATGAAAAGATTTATAACAGGGGAATTCATCAACAGCGGCAAACTTTATAGAGGTCTATCAACCAATAGCAACCAGAGATTGTGTTTCATAATTCTATTCCCCCCCATACTAGTGAAAGCTAACAACTAATTGGTTTCTATGGGTTACTAGACAACAAAAAAGATTTTCCCTGTTAATGAATCACCTTGTTAGTCTACTAATTCTGTCAGACCATATTTTACAAATAGAAATAAAAAATGTTAATATAGTATCTTTCTAATAAGTTCTGCTGCACTATTTTGCACTGTGTTTGGTGGCATTGGCATATAAAATTGCCCAACTTTGATGTTCTATGCAAAATGCTCCTGCACAGGGACTGCTATGCCTCAAATAACAGTGTCTAAGTCTACATTTGCACAATTAATAGGTAAAGTAGTGGGGTGTTTGAATTCATAATGGCTACAGATCTATGCAAAGAGTGTGTTACAATGATCAGTAGTCAGATGTACAGGCAAAGTACCCAATATCCCAATATTACAATAGTTAATAGCATAGTGACCCAATGTTTAGGGCAATGTTTCCAGAACCCCACTTACATTTTATCCAGTACTAAAATAGTGATATGTTTAGGGCAAAATGAATAGCATCCCAAAATTTCACTGCATACTAACAAGGAAAATATTTGAGGCAAAACATTTAAAAAAAGGCAATATGTATTAAACTCGGAAAATCCGTTTTGGCTTTTCTGAGTTTAATCGGGCGAACGCCCAGAAGTTTCTCGCGGCAAGTATCGCAAGATTTGTTGTGATGGATACTTGCTGAGAAAAACGTTTTCTATTGAATATATCCATGGAACGGGTAGCCATACTACACTAGTGGAAAGTATGGCTACCCTTTCCATGGAAATATTCAATAGAAAAAGTTTCTCTCAGCAAGTATCCATCACAACAAATCTCGCAATACTTATCGCGAGAAACTTCCGATTATTAAACTCGGAAAAGCTCCTTTTCGCTTTTCCGAGTTTAATAAATTTCTTATCATCAATGTGCTACAATGCCCAGTAACAGAGAAGCTAACATTTACTGGGTCGCAAAGACTATGTCCACCCAACTGGCCACAGTAATCTCTATTGTATCAGACTTAGCACAGTCTCAAACCCTACAACCAAAGACATATTCTCACAAGAACCTGGGCACCTGCAGTTATTACTAACAATGAAGAAAATAGGAGTGAGGTTTTTTTTTTTTATAGAAAAAGTTACTCAATTAAAGGAAAGTTCCATGAATCACCACCATTCATGGAGACTTTCTCTAGACCACTTGTGGATAGCTCCCTGAACCATGATTTATATGGGCATTTCCCAAACCTTTTATAGACAGGTCACTAAACCACCATTGTTCATGTGGAAATTCTCTGGACCCCTTGACCCCTGTTGATTCAAAGATGACTCAAACAAAGCTACTGGTTGTGGAATTACATTATAACAATTTACAAGACTCCAAGAAAAAATGCTTGTATTTTTAAGTCTTTGAACCAAACAGATCAAGGAGGGTCGAGCCCCCTGTATTCCCAGAGCAAGACTTGCACAGCTCTGGGTAAAACTAATAAGAAATAATGTTGGAAAAACATTGAAGAGGGGGTGAAACAGAGCCTGGGCCCTTTGGTCACTTTGAGTTGTAAAATCGTTGTTCTTTGTCACTTTGAATTTTAAATGGACAGCTGATTGTATATAAGTCTCCAGACTACATTTTTTTCTGGAGCAAGCAGGTTAGCAAACCGATTCAGCAGTCAGGAACAGTCATGGTTATATGAACTCTGAATTGTAAAGAACTGGTTCACTCATCCCTACATAGTCGCCCTACAGACACATTTTTTTCAGTCAGTTCATTTGCTATGTGTACTTTTTTTCTTTGGACAAATATGGAACATTATAGTAATGCATTAAATAAAAATCATACTGCATTGACAATAAAGCCAATTAGATACCCAAACATTATCACTATAGTAACTATTAAATGACCCATACATAGTGCATAAAATAACAAATCTTTGCTTCTTTCTCCATCAATGAGCACCATGACAACAACTACATTATTTCAAACCACATAGACCTTTCACTTAGCAACAGACTGTTAGATGATGCAAATAATGAGAGCAAGGCTTTTTCACTGAATGTAATCTGATCAAATGGTAATAGGGAGCCAGTATTATTTATGTCTATTTACTTTCTCTACCCTTTAATATCCTTGATTAGGATGGTCTAGCAAGTCTTAATACCTTACCTATAAATAGCTTAAAATGAGCAGTACTAACATTTCTAGAGTTTGCCACTTTTTTCATTAATTAAGGTACCTGTTCTCTCACTTGCACAATCATTCACTTTGGCAATGCATTAAACCAATTAATGACATAAGGAGCATGATTCAGTGGCATTAGAAGATCAGGTATTATATATATATTGTAAACGGGTCTGCGTGAAGTTTAGGGATGGAGTGTATGTGCCAAGTAAAACTCCTGTTAACTCTGGCATAGAAACCCTGGGAACATTAGACACTGACAGGGTTA
>WMED01002338.1:0-17511 GCA_019650415.1 Pipa parva
AAGTGAGGCGAACACTACGCGCCTCACTTCGGAGCTTCCTGAATAACCCCCTAAGTCTTAGCCTGACTGCAGCAGTTTAAAATGAACCCTCTCATTTCCCTAAGAGATCAGACATAATGATTTCAGATTCAATGTCGGTGGAACATGTTTTCATGTTAAACCTGGACTAATCTCTCTGGCTCTAGAATGATAAAGGCAAAGCCCAATTGACGTGTGGCAGACACACCTGTTTATTGCAGTATTATGATGCAACCTGTGCTATTGCAGCCAGTATTGCACCGATCTGCTGAATCATTCCTTGCTACTGAGTGCCTCTATGCCATTCATTAATGTGACCAGCAGATGGAGCTACGATAACATGAATATCAAAGAGTGTTTGATCCCAGCAGGCTTCTGTACAGAGCCTGATAGTTTAAAGACATTGTAGTGTTCTTCCTGTTTAAATGCCCTCTTGAGTTCTCATTTGACAATCAAAGAAGGCTTGTAGTGGCTGTTTGGTGTAAGCGTGATACCCTATCTGTAAGTCATGGCTAGAAGCAATGCAGAGAGCAAAACCTATTAACTATGGGAAGTTTAATAAGAAGCCTGCACTTACCCTCAGGATGGAGGGAGTTTCGATCTACTGCTCCAGTACTCACAGGCAAGTGCTGAGCAAGGTTTAGTATATATCTATCTGTCAATCATCCACCTGATGTAAAATACAATTCCTGCCCTAAGCAGCGGAGAATTGTAGTTTAAAGTGGCTACAAGCCAGAAAATCTGACATTTACTGTTCCCTGTTGAATCATGTCATTGCTAGAGTGCACAAAGTGCTATTATTCCATCTAGATGAAAGAAAGCATATTCTGTTTATAAGTGATTTACATTCCTTTACGTTAATATAAATGATGAGTGATATATAAGCATTGGTTATTCTGCTAGTAGTGTTTATTAATCTGCATTTATTAGTATGTGTGGGTACTGCTATACTGAGGTGATTGCCATGAAACAGGGCTGACTACTTGCTTGGCTTTACCTTGTAACAACTTCTGAGCAGAAAAGTTTAAAGACACAGATTTCTTCTTATTCAGAAAAGCCATGTAGAACATTAACTGTATTTAGTATATTTAATTGGTCCATGCTATATTTCTCTGATCCCAGCATTCTGTCTGTTGTCTGGATATCTAGCTGTTGTTTTTTGACTCCTACTGGACAATATGTAACATTGATCATTTCAAATCCTCTTAATCAGCTTGTGGAAAGCTCCAGCGCTTCCAGTCCAATTATACAGCACAAGAAGTACTGGAAGATGATACCAAATTCCGTGCCGCGGGGGAGGAAAGTGGTCGCCCACTGTATGCTAATCATATCCCTACCACCATGGTGCAGAAATTATTGTTATCCGTAGGATCAGCTGTGATGTCTTTGTATGATCCCTATAGGCATGGTAAGGCATTCCTCACTCATATTTCATGCTTAACGTTGGGTTATGATAAAATGCGGCTAGAATTTAAATCATTATGAATCACTGATATGTATGGAGACATCTGGAACTTCTTCCTTAATTGGGCATTTAAATCAGTTTCATTTTAAAGCGACCCTTTAGAGTTATATAAAAAGGTTATGTGGGAACATCTAAAATTACATTTAGTGGGTCATAAATGGGTCTAAATCACTGGAAGTAGAGGAATCTAGAACTGGATTAGAAGATACACAAATCCGGCAATAAAGCCTGCAACATTTTAAAATGGTTACGTTAGTTTATTAAATACTTGGAAAATTTGTCAGGCAGTTTCAGACTAATGAATGATATATGTGGCACCGTATCCACACTCTGACCGCCTTTGAGGTTGGTGCACAACCAAAAGGAAGATAAGTGGGCATTCAGAAAAAGATACAGATCACTTAGACAATTTGCTAAAGTAAGGCAAACTGATTAATCCAACATACTGCCAATTTTTTTTTTAAAATAAAAAAGGCTTTATATTCCCTTTAAACAAATCACTTACATTTGTAGTTTGATCTGAAAGTAAATTCTGAGGCCTTGCCAGTAGTGCTCTTTTTAAAATAGTTTTTTGTTACCATTGAATGCTATTGACCCATTTAGCCTACATTTAGTTCTTTTCTTGGGTCTTTTGTTTTGGACTCCAGACAGATGTTTATGTTATTCCCCTATTTTCTAGATATGGTCGCTGTCCTTGGGGAGACCACGGGTGCAGTCGCTTTACAAAATCTTCGGGATAAAATGAGCAGGGATGTGGAAGGATCTCAGATATTACAGTAAGTCTGCATCTTTTCTAAAGGCTTCAGTTGCCTGAAATTAAAACTATAGAAAGTTGCACAAGACCATCATATCCAACATACAGTAAGTTCAGTTTATGGTGATCATCTGGTATTACAAAAAACTTCTGTATGTCACATTACAGAGGAGGAGATATAATACAAAGGTTGAAATAAACTGTCATTCTCTGGCCAATGCTGCAGACCTACAACTCTAACCATTGCTGTTCATTTATTTCTACTGAGCTAAAAGGTACTTGGCTGGGACTTATGTATTGGTTCAGAATTTGAACACAAGTCACGATGATAGATCTTTTATCTTTAATGGTGGCATATCCCACATTCAGAGCACTGTTGGGAGAATTGATGTTTTATTCTGTACAAGAAAAGTTTTGCTAAACGATTTCCATTCATTCTGTTGAAATGTCTATGTAATATGCCTATTAATATGAGGAACTGGCACACACAGGGTGAGTAAATACTAATATCAACCAAAACTAACAAAAATATATTACAAATCAAGAAGGACAAGATGGAAAATGTGGAGGTATTCATAAAAGTACGAACAGTTATATAAATGTCTGAAATCGCATCCACTCGGCGCTACCCCAGTTCCATGTAGTCAGCAAATTATATACCAAACAAGGGTTGAGAGCAATATATAATATAATATATCAAAGAATATATTAGATAACAAGAAGCTATAATCTATTGAAAGGAGAAAACAGAACCCTCTTTTACAGTGCACAGTATAACTTTATTGGATACATGGGTTGTTCAAATTTAGTGAATAAAGTTAAAAACACTTAAAAATATCCTGTTTGTTTCTTCACCAAGGGAATCTGTAAATGAGGAGTAGCGAATTTGTAGCTGTTTGGAGTGAAGTGACACAAAGTCCTGTGAATTCACTACAATGAATTCATACTTTAATGAGTAGGCGCCTTAGCCTAACAGCGACTAATGTGAACCGCTGCAAACAGGGACCTAAAGAGGGAGTAGCTAGATTACCTGCAGTAAAGAAGAATGTATACATGATCCTGATTGGAGGATCATTAATGCATATTAACTAGATAGCCAGGCTACAGATAGTATGTAGAGATACTGCAATAAATAAATGTGCGCTGTTTCACTCTCCGCAGAGAGAGGCCTCGAATCCGTATGTCCACGCTTGATATTCACCGGTTAAGAGAAATGCCAGATGGAACATTTGGGAGAGAATACGTCCGCTTCCTTGATGTTAATGTGAGTTGTAGATGGCGGGGGATGTGCTTGAGCACTGTGATGTAATAGTCATTAAAGTGGACCTCTTATTTGTGTGGGAATCCTGCAGCTAATCAGGTGATTGTTATATTGCAAGATTGTATGCTATCCTGCAAAACTAAGTGCTCCCGCAATACCAGGAGAGCTCCAAGATGGCTGAATGTTTACAATATGGCTCATCCAATCAGATTTCTCCAGAGTCTTATTTTGGGGGGGTCCAAATTAGGAGTCTAAACCTCCTGCCTACTTGGAGAATAAACTTGATGATAGGCTATGATGATATTTTAAATATTATTCATTCCTATTCTGCAAATGATAAAATGACTCCCAACATAAAGGTAGTGTTACATTGTTGAGGTTTGGTCCGTCAGTTTGTCTGTTACTGTCCAGAATGATTGACCTCTGCATTGTGTATGTGTATACTGTATCTCTCCACAAGATATTTCCAAGTGATGCTTCAGTGTCAACTGTATATTTGTCAGCCCCAATCAGTTAACTTCTGAATCACCTACTACATGTGAATTGATCAACCAGGCTGGTTGGACATCCGCTGTGCTCCCTCTGTCCTCTATACGTGGTCAGATCCATTAGTTAGGCCATCTGTGCCATTCCTGTGTGTGGTCAGCAATGTATGAATAGTTTATGTTTAAAAACAACAAAACCTTTTTTTTGTGGGAAAATTTGGTACATTTTTGAGAGATGTTACACAGAGGAAGTGAGCATACTTTTTTTATAATGTTGATTAGCGTGTTACCCCGGAGACTCGCATGCCAGTGAAATTTGTTGATGATGAAGAGTTAGCATATGTGGCACAGAGGTACCGTGAGGTTCATGATCTCATGCATACACTGCTGGGAATGCCAACTAACATGCTGGGTGAGTAATAACATTTGAGGTGAAACTGATGTTTTGTGGAGATTTTGCGCCAGCTAACGTTTCTCTCTTTGGCAGGTGAGGTTGTGGTAAAATGGTTTGAAGCAGTGCAGACTGGGCTGCCCATGTGCATGCTGGGAGCTGTATTTGGGCCTCTACGTCTTAATTCCAAGTAAGGAACTGTCCATGGCATTATAGGAATTGTGTTAGAAATCTAGTTGTGCTGGAAAGTGTATTCCCACTTTATTATTATTATTATTATTAAAACTATCAATACTGTATTTAAGTGTGACTTTCAAATCTGAGTTTCACAAATTGTTGACTCCCCCGTGTCCCATTCCTTTGGCTGAGGTGACAGATTTGCTCTTTTTGTAAAGTAGAGACTAACATGGACTTTGTTTTGCAGGCGGATTAAGCGTCTTACAGAGTTGGTTCCTTGGGCAGTACAAAGTGGGCGTAATGCACAGTGCGTGCTTAACTTCTATTACGAGAAGCGATGGGAGCAGAGTGTGGCATCCCTGAGAGAAGAGATTGGAATTCTGCCTCCGCCCAACATCAAACCATAAACCAGGTATCGCCCTGCTCATCTCTGCCCAGCCTTTTCACAATACCTGAAGCAGACTACTGAATATATAATATGCCCGGATCACAGGCCTCATATTCTGTATTTTATACGACTGATGTTTGGTTATTGAATCTGACAAGACATTCGCTGGATTGGTTGTGGGTGAAAGCAGCACCGCATTTACATCTTAGTAGCTTTTAGGCACAGAATACCTGGTTCCTTAGATCACACCCACCTGTAAAAAAAAACTGACGGTATTATGCAGTGAACTAAAGTGTCTTATATGTGTGAATCATAATTTCATACAAAGTGAAGTTACAAGTGTCAGATTCAACTTTTAGATATTAAAAATAATTCTTTAAGATTCTGGGAAGTAACGAAAAAAGAGGAGCAAAGTTGCTGTAGCAAAATGAGTAGCAATGCTACAATTTGTTTATGTGCATTACATGTTTCAGGTGACAAACCCTTTTTCAAATGTTATTTCCAGGGAGGTGTAGTACAGACAATGCTTCTTAGGCTAGGTTCACACTAGCGTATGATGTGCAGCGCATCATACACTAGTGTGAAAAAAAAAATACGGCTCTATGAAAGCCTATGGACTGACCTAGTTCCGGACACGCTAACTTATGACGCGCATATGACGAGTCTGGAAAACTGAGTGTCGCATTTTGGCTGGCGTATGATACACCGTACACAAAATGTGGCCAGATAGGAAGAGCTGTGAACGCCAAGGGAGCATTCACACTGTTGCTGGTAAGTACAATAGAAATATACACTAGAGCATTTTTTTTTCACACTAGCGTATGATGCACTGTGCATCATATACTAGGGTGAACCTAGCCTTATTGTGAAACTGAACTTATTTGACCTTTAGTTTCCTATGTGACATTGTAATAACGACTCCACAAGCACCATTAAGCTGTAATTAAATTCATCTATGCAAAAGTAAACTGGCTGAGCTATTAAATCACTTTGTGAATGCAAATGGTGTCACAAGCACTTCCAAGGGTTGTATAATGTATACAAATGACTACACGTACACAATGGAAAATTGTCAAAGTAATTAAACATGCCTGTATTCAAAGGTCTCTCAAAAGATAGATAAAATTAAGGTGTTAGATTATATGAATATTTTGTGTTTAATGCTGCAACAGTTTACTTAGTCATGAGTGGCAGCCATTTTGTTTACAGTAAACTATCAGTTTCATGCTGGCAGGCATGGGTAGCAACCATTTTGTTTACAGTATACCAGCAAATTCACATAGACATAGTAGTTTCAGTCTGCGGTAGTCACTAGTAGAAGTCATTTTTTATATAATGCACCGATGGATTCATTAAGTTATAGAGTCATGGATAGCAGTATCCATCTATTGGATTGCGTAATCGGTGGCCATTTTGCACATGACCAAGTAAATGCAGGAATTGATGGTTTATTCATGCTGTAAGCGCTGTCTTTCTTCCATTATGTCACTGGCTGACTCTACGCCTTCCTCCTTCACCTTTCCCTCTGAGAGCAGGTTGTCTCTGCTAATGTCCTTGGCTAGGGAACTGCACTCCTTTATTGCCTTCTCAATACTGTTAAGGTCCCAGTGTGAGCGAATCAGAGCGCAGTTCACAGTGAATGGGCCGTCCCTCGTACGTCGAACCTGGGTACAAACGGCTGATGAGCGCAGTTCTAGTCCGATCTCATGTATAACCTTGCGGAGATACTGCTGGGTTTCATGCATGCACTGGACCTCTGAGATAAAGGACACAATGTTTAACTTATCACAATGACAGCAGCTATCCCTCTTTGTTTAAAAGGCTGGCTCTAAACAGATCCTTATCATTTATCTTCCTATACTTAATTCAGCTAGTAATGTGCACTCACTATTAGGTTAAATGGATGTTATCATTAAAAAAGATTTTTGTCTGTGCCTCTACATGTCAAAAATATTTACTAACATACAACAATGTGTCATATTTAGTAATACAGATTAATGCTTTAATGTCTCACAACAAAATGTAATGTTTAGAAATACAGATTAACACTTAAAGTTATTTCCTTTTCATTTTGAATAGGTACAAGGGATTTTGAGTTTCCATGGAGGGGTGCCTTAGCTGCTCTTTTACAATACAGCAGTCTTTTCTTTCTTTATGGCAGCAACACAAACACACTTTCTACCCCACATAAGAAACCACAGGTCTCAGGCTTCTTTCTGACACTTCCTGTTTTCATCACTGCAGCTTGGAGAGTTCTTACAGGATTAATTAGCACAGTGCCTGAGATAATCCTTTTTTTTTTAATTAAGGACTTCTGTGGATAAGTTAAGTTTGTGATTGTAAATAGGAAGTTCTGGAGCTAAATTATTCAGGACAAGTGCACATGATCCAGTTATTTGGTCAACTTCATGGAAACTGGCTTGTGTGGATTGATTTAAGGAAATGAGAAATGCCCTAATGCTGACTAGAGGAAGCTGTCATTATTATCATTTCCAGAGCAGCAGAATAATAGTCAGTCTCTTACCTAATGTAAATTCGGGTGGAGAAAACTCCAGACAGCGCATGCCCAGAATTATAGGGGGAGATTTCACCATGGGCCGAAGATGCCCAGCCACTGCCAACTCATATGCCTCCTGAGTCTTCAGATCCACATGGGAGTGCCTAGGGCAGTGAGAAACACAAAGGGGAAATCTATAACGGTTATTGCAACCTGTTGCATCACATTTTTGCTGTTATTTTTCATTTTGGCACACTTTTCAATTTGGCAAATTTACATAGGCTCAAATAAAAATGGTTGATCGAAAAAGATTGATATGCAAAAATTTCGATCCATTCATTTAAAAATATGGACAGATCGGGATTTATAAATATCTATATTGGTGATATTTTAGTGCTGAATCGATAATGAAATCTCGCTGCACATCTTGAAATTCATTCACTAATGAACAATTGTTTATACACAATGCTGCCTCTCAGAATTAACATCTGTGGAAATTGTTACAGTAAACACATATAAACTGCAGTATATTTTCTTTATTCTACTCAGAGTACCCCTAATCTGCCATATTTACTGATACGCTAAATACCCTTTTGGTTGGTTAAGAAGGGGAATTCTCTCTAACCCTGCCACAAATTTCTGTACAATGAATTTACTGCTACATTACTGTTGTTGAGAGGGGGATGGCCATTTAAATTTGGGATGAAAAGGCGCCGCATACATTTTATTGAACAGAATCTGAACTGATTTAGCATCAATTTTACCCCCAATCTTTCTTTAATGGAAAGGGGAAAAAAAACATTTATAGAACTTTCCCTTTAGTAGGGTTGCAGAATACACTTTCATTAACAAAGAGTGAGACATACATAATCAGCGCCTTCTGGTTACTTCCTTGGATCATAGCAACAATCTTCTCTAACTTGTCCCTCGTGATGTGATCTGTAAGCAGAGGCAGAGAGTACTGACTTACACCACATTTATGCAGATATCCAAGCATCTTAGTATGAAGAATTTATCCTTTGATATTCCTCTGTACTCACTGTATGTAGTCCTCTCAATGACTTTCCCAGTGTCACAGAAATCATCTGTTGCTCTCCCAAACAAACCACGCACTGTGTAATCCTGGGGATGGGTTTAAGAATATATGATTTAGTGATATATTAATGATACAAGGAGCTTCACAAATAAACTCAGCCATGGACATTGGATTATCTGGAATTCACACAGGTAGCTTCTGAGTTAAAACCCCTTTCCCTGATGGGAACTGGGAACTTATTATTTACAAATAGATATCAGTGACCCAGTGTATTGGAATAAACCTTTCAATTGCTACTGTAGATGTGATTTAATGGGAACTGAAAAACTACCATTTCATTAATTTACTATTCATTCAAAAACTCATTAAATACAATATTCTCGGGGCAGGGATTTTACTAAGTATTCCAGCTAATAAAAATATTCGGTAAGAATATTCTTGTATGGGGATATCTATATTAAGCAAACAGTTGTTGCATTCTATTTGGCCTTTAAAATTGATATTGCCTAATAAGGGAATATGGGTTTACCCATGCAAATTGCACAAGGGTAGCGACCCAATTAATAGACATTCCCGGTCTGCACATACCCTTGTGTAATGTTTGTTATACATGTTTGTGAGAAGCTGGTTTCCATTTCCAATTCCCAACACTGAAAAACAAAAATTTCAAATTAAAATGGTAGATACAAGCACCAGATCTCACCTACACCGCTTCTCATTCATTTGGTCTTAAAAGCAGCTTGATATCTGTAGGAGAAATTCCTGAATTTCATGTTTATAAAAATCCATCAGTTCCATAGGTAGACTGTCTTACGACAAATGTTTCTCTGAAGTACTATTATTTAACATTTAAAAAAATACATACATTATATCATTACAGATTTTACTGTTATTCCGCTATTATTTAACATTAAAGCTTATTTTAAAAACAGAATATAGCATACAGCCACACTGTGTGTTCTCATTGGCCAAACGTCTTATTGGTTCATCAAAGTTATCAGCTATAATCCATTTTTATTTGATAGAATTGTGGTGAAAATGCCTTGATTGGCTAGTCTCCAGGTGAAATTACAATTTTAATTGAAAATGTTATTTAAAACTCTATCTTCTGAAAAAATGTTTTTGATTAGAATTGGGTATTAATTTGACTCCACACACACACAGATCCTCTGAAACAGATATTTGGTTTTTACATCCCTAACTTTTAGGAAATAGACAGCAACTCACCAAAAACCCCAGAGGACCGATTGTCCAGCCTATGTCCTGCGCCAACTCGAAGATGAGTGTACACTGGCCCTTTAACTGATAAAACAAAAGCAACAGGAAATATAACCACAATAAAGGGGTTCTGCAGAGACAACATTGCTCAACATTTACATTTCTATATGTTATTAATACAGAAATAGGTAAGAAATTAAATTACTACAAATAATTATGCAGAGAGGAGGCAAATGCTGCATAAACCACAAGGTGGAAAAGGTCTACCCGGGAGATCCTGCATGAGGATTAAACATTAGACGATGCACAGGTTTGGGGATGATGCCCTGTGCACCATTACTTAGGCATCCTGTACTCACCCAAAACATGATCAGCCAGGACGGGAACAGCAGTGGGGACCCTGGTTAATACCAGCCCACTGTCACCTTCTGTCTCCCCTGCCAGAAATCGGATCTGCTGACGGGGTGGACGTTGTTCTAATGAGTTTAAATCTGTAAAACAGAAGCAGTAAACTACAGTAACCCCTATAGGACACTACACCTAGGATCCCCCAGCCACTGCCAGGTTATTAGAATCCATATGCAGTTGTGCACATCAATTTCATTATTCAGTTTTTCTGCTCTCCTGCATTTAAACCACTTTCTTTTTGATCAGTGTCTCTAGCAAGAGACTGTGGTCTGAATGACAGACTAGAACAGACATAATTACAGTCCTTCCCTCAGCACGGTATAACTTCAAGTTATTTTATATTCCCATTTCTTCATAAGCTGGGGCACAAAGATAAATATAAAATGATCTTTCTGAAACCATTTTGTCTGCCCTGTGTAAACCAGGATCTTGTGCAGTTTGATTGATCAGATGTCGTCCACACTCGAGCTTCAACAGCTTGTCTGACTTTTCCAGTCTCTTTTCTCTCTCTCCACTACTCTCTCTAGTACAGTTCTTTTACCTGCTTTAATCAGGTGATTCTATTAACCTGGGATGGAGTGCAGGAGTGGCCTTCCCACCCAAGCTCTTCAGCCACTCCTAAACCCTGGTCCCAAACTCCAGCTAAATAACCACACTGGCAGTTTTAACCCTGCCAGGCACAGCTATTCTCAGGATTTCTATGCCACTGCTAACAACAACCTCAGTGGCACATACACTCCATCGATCACTCTTCCGTATACCTGCTTACACCTGGTACAGACACATATCCAGAACAGTTCCCCTGACCTCTCAACAATTCCACGAGGGAGGGCATATCAAGAGCAAGACTCACAATCTATACCCTGAGGTACTGAAACACTCCCCAAAAAATACCTTTCAGTAGGTTTGTCTCTATAGTGTCACGCACCACCTTCCAATGAACGCCTGGGGGTTTATATACAGCAAAAGTCCCATGTAATGCACGCAAGACATCGGATGCAAATCGAACCATGGCTAAACAGAGTCACTTCATGCATTCAGCCCACCTTGTGGATTTCTGGAGTGAAAAGAGGACTAGTTAGGTACACACATAATATATTAATTCACATACACACAAGATATCTGAAAAAATGGAGGCGCTGTTTTTCAATTCAAAGAAAGTTGTTGCTAAACCAGGATACTAACCTTAGATATTATAATTTTACCAGTGTCATGGCTGGTTTTACTTAAAATTGGGCCTTGGGCAGATTCAAAGGTAGGGCAACTTCACAGTAAGGGTGAAATTCACTAAACTCGAAAAGATCGATTTTGACCTCATTTTTTTAAATGTAAAAACGGGTTAACGATCGAAAATATCGATCTATATTTTCGATCAATTTTATTGATGGAAAAGTAGCCATAAGTAATACTGGTTCTTTTACCATCAAAAATATCAATTGAAAATATTGATCAAAATGCTTTAATTGGAAAAGTCAATTAAAAAGATTCTTTGATATTTTCGATTGTTAACCTGTTTTTACATCGAGAAAAAAGCTTGAGAAGGTCAAAATCTTTCTTCTTGAGTTTAGTAAATTTCACCCTGAGGGGAGAATTCACGACAGTGCGAAGTGAGGTGAATTCCCCCCTGAACGTTAAGCCTTCTGGACTACACTCCTGTCCATTTTACATGAAAATGAAACAACTGCACTTTACATTACACTATGTGCCTAGCTATCAGAGGACGATAATAATACCAATGGGGGAAAATTAATTTCCAACATAAAAGACAATCCCATACAAATATTTACTGTCCATATAATATGTGTAATATTTACTATGCTAACAGTGACAATATAATATATCAGACATACAACAGAGCCATCAGAATAACCTTATGTTTGTTCTGTCAATCAAATGGCATTGAAAAATGCATTTAAACATTAACAAATACAGCCAGCGTTTAAAGGGCCTTATTGTTGGAGATGATTTTGTTATCTGGATGAGACTGCAAGCCCACCCCACTAACAACAGAGTGTGGAGAAGCACCACATTCATTACATAAAAGCAATGTCAAAGCTGAGCAATGCAAGGACACAGGGGGCACGGAGCAAAAACAAATGAAAAAAATCTAACGGACACAAAAAAAAGCATCCTGGCTGTAGGATCATTTCTGTCCAGCTGGTCATGGGTATTTGTTTTAAACTGGTTTGCTTAGGATCAGTGTAAAAAAAAAATAAATGAAATAATATTTCTAAAAAGCTGCTATAACATTGCAGAAAAATACCCTCTACCCTTAAATGACTCATTTCCCCAATCAAATCCTTTAAAATATACCTGCACAGGGAGATCTTTAACTTCACATGCTTCCTGCACATGAACAGGAGGTGTGGTTTTCCTTCATAGCAGGAAGTAACCCTGCTAATCACTGATTGGCTGCCGTTCCCAGTATGCAAATACAATGGCAGCAAATAAAAAAAGTGCCCTGACACTAACCAGGAAGTGTTTTTCACAATGAGCACAGCACATGGTGTTAGAAGAAACATAAACCAGAATAAAGATAGGTTTCTATAGTAACAAGTTGTGCATTACTGTATAGGAAAGTACTTTCTGGATAATAGGGATTGAAGATCAAACAGTAACATTGGGCAGTGCAGTGGCTCAGTGGTTAGCATTGCTACCTTGCAGTTCTGCATTCAAATACACCTTGGACTTCATCTGCATGGAGTTTGTATGCTCTCCCCTCACCTGCATGGGTTTCCTCCCACAATCCAAAAACATACATCTGTGTGTGACTCAATATTGAAACTAGGCATTAATAAGAAGAAAAAGTACTCCTGATTGTAGGTGCACACTGAAGTAATTTTATTAAATGCATCAAAATAGTGTTAGACATAACAAAAAAATATAAAAACAATTAAAAAGGATTAGAATCCTAATAGACATAGTGGGTATAACAAAACCTCCATATATAAATTGAACAGCGTAACAGGTTAATCACAAGTGAAAAACATATAGCCAGTGCAACATAGGTACAGACTATAGTGGCCTCACTATTATAAATGCCATTGATTTAATGCATATAAACACTGCCTGTATCATTGGTATTGCCTGTATGAAGTGTAGCATTAATACTGATAACAGGTTGATCAAAAATGTAACTAGTGAAACTAGACTGTAAGTTCCACGGGGCAGGGACTGAAGTGAATGATTAATCTCTGTAAAGGGCTGTGGAATATATCAGTGCTATACTGTATAATTGAATACACACATACATTTTACTAAGGTATATATTAGCTACCTGGTTAATATTATAATTACATCATCTTAACATATAGTGAATATATATTAATTTTTATACATTGTCATGTTGATTTAACATATAAATCCCATACGGATACGTATTATGAAAAAAATAATCATTCCCATTTGCCAGGTGATATTTTAATCTTTATATTAACTATTGGATGTAGAAAACATGCACCATACAAAGTAATTTATAAATAAAAGCAAATCTACGTATTTGTATGTTACAAATGCAATAATATATTCCTTATAATAATCAAAATTCTATTGCTCATTCTTAGGCATTCATTATATGAAAAACACCACCACTTGCACATTCATGCATAGTCACCCACATACATTTATTTATTCATACATGCATATTTGCCCACACACTTCCACATACATGCACTTCCACACATTTATTCATACATGCATATTTGCCCACACACTTCCACATACATGCACCCATTAAAAGCTTTGGATTTTACCTTGCTGCTGCTTCCTGCATTCTTTCATATAAAGAATTGGAGGTACATCCAGGGACCATAGTGACCAGAGGAGCAGAAATAGCTTAAAATGCCCATATTTAAGCTTGTTCTGGTGAGTACATAACTAAGAGGGGACCCATGGTTGTCCTGAACATTATCTGATTGTTATACCTTTGCACCATTATGGGTACTGGTTAATGATAACCATTTTAATCACAGTGATACACCTATAACCACTGATATAACCACATATAATCACTGGTTTAATAAGCCAATGTGGATATTGTATTCACTGCTTCACTAACCTCAGTCACAACATTCACACCGTATAAACGATATCACGCTAGGGGATTTCCCTTTGTCATCCATTCATATCTTGCCAGTGCATCCACACACGTTCGTTTCCAGCGGATGTTCTCGATTGCACATTCTTTTCTTCTGTTACTTACAATTTTCAGTTTCATGCTACAATATTTTGATTAGTAGTCAACCATGGTTCCAATACTATACAAATTTTATGTATAAATTTTTTTTGGGTGACCCTTTTGGTTATATATAATTTTGTGCATTAGAATAATTTTTTCTACTTGTTCTTGCCATGATTCTATTGATAGACGACGTCATGCTGATTTCCAGTTCATGGCTATGAGTTTTTTTGGAGCTAGTAACGTATGTGCTAGAAATGGTCTTGTTGCTATTCTATCTGCTATTTCCTTAACCATACTTAGTAATATTATTTCTGGATCTAGGAGGTTATTCACTAAGGTGCAAATTAGACTGTCCAATTCGCAAACAGCGACAATTTCCCCATTGAAAAGTCGCAACAATTTTTTAATATAAAGATTGCAACAATTTTTCCATAATAAAGTTGCGACTGCGACAATAATCTCATTATAAAGACGCGACTGTGACAGTAGCAGGCTATTACGGCTGTCTTTATCTGGAGAATTCGCACCAATACGCAACAATTCGGACTTTAGTGAATAACCCCCTCGTGGTATAGTTTCAGATAATATTTGTGATAATACTTGTGTTACTTTTTACAGAAATCTATTATTTTTGGGCATTCCCAGACCATCTGTTAAAATGTTGCTGGTGCTTCATTGCATCTTGGACATTCATCTGGTATATTTGAGGAGATACGATGTAATCTATGTGGTGTTAAGTATGGGATGGAGATATCTAAACTGGATTAGTTTGTCTGGTACTGCTGTTAAGTGTAAGTTTGTGTTGAATAGAATAGTATCCCATTTTTCTTGTGTGAATTCTGGTATAATTATGGACCATTTACCCTTTGATTTTTTTTATGCATTTGTTTGCACTGGGTTTATCGCATTGTATACTTTTGATAGTGGTTTTGTTAGGGTTTTTTCATGTAGTAGTATTTCTACTTTTATAAGTTCTGTAGAAATTGTTTTATTTTGAAAGTATCAGAAAAGCATTTTGTTTAATAAGTTACATTTTATTTGTAATTCAGAGAATGTTAGTAGTTTGCCTCGATCAAATCTGTGTCCTAGTTTTTTTTTATTCCTTTTTGATACTACACTTGTGGTTCTTGGATTTTATTGAATTCTTTTAAAGTGCACCTGTCACCTCAAAACTTGATTACTGAATTATTTTCTACTAATGAAATAAAAGTTTTTTTTAAATATAGATGTATTTAAAAAAAAAAAATGGACCTTTATATATCGTTTCTCTCTGTCATTTTTCCTGTCAGCCTGACATTTTTTCAGTTGGGCTGGGAGCAGTTAAGAGGAGGAGTCATGTCAGTGATTGACAAACTACTTCCTCCTGTGTGACTTCTGTGTGACTTGCGAGGAGTCTCAAATCGAGCCTCGCCGAGACTGGAATCCCTTTAAAGCGTTCGCTGATGTCTGTGTGCAGGACTCAGTGAACGCGTAAAAGTCTCTGTGTACTGATGCGAAGGATCGGAGGATAAGTTCGCTCTTTGCTGAATTACCCCCTAAATCATTAACCGGCAAGTAAGCAGTTAATGATTCAAAATCCAATTATTTCCATAGCGCTACTGCAATACTAGCGCTATAGAAATAATTGAAATAATTACTATAAACTACATAATCTCCAGCTAGCAGAGATCCCTGGGACCCTCACACCTCCCCCCAACATCACCCCTCACTTAGTGCTAGGCTGAGTGAGGGGATCGCTAAGTGCATGAAGCGGTTCCATAGGAGCCGCTTCCCTGCATCCTCCCCCCTACCCCTCTGTGCACCTGTGATGTAGGGGATCCTACAGAAATAGAAATTAAGGGTCCCTGGGTCCCCTATCCCCCCACCCTCCCCCAGATTTAGGCAGGGTTGGGGATCACTACTTCTAGGGAGCTGCTCCTCTTCCCCTACCCTTATGTCCCTGTGGGATAGGAGTGACTACCCCACTCCTACCAACCATTATGTGGGGAGGGGGGGATCACTACCTGGAGGGGGTCAATCGCTGACCCCCTCCCATGGCCCCCAACCTCATCAGCGCTATGGGGATGGGGGCCCTAACCTAATTATGTCCCTACCTACGTCCCTCACCCACCACTTAACCATGAGGTGAGGGACTGAGGTGAACCCACACCCCCGACTAGTGGGGTGTCTGCCCATTACAAAACAAAAAAAAAAAACACACAAAATACAAAAAAAATCTAAAACTAAACCATAAATCCACAAAAAACAAACTAACAATCCACAAAAAAATTAACAATCTGGTTCTAACAATCTAATCAAAAAACAAACTAACAGTCTACAAAAAACAAACTAGCAAACTAATTCTAACTCTAACATTCTAACACATAAAAAATAAAAGCATTAAAAAACACAGAAAACATAAATACATAAATGATAAACAATTAATAAAATAAACATTATCAAAGAGCTTTGCAATCACATTATGTACTCACCGCTCCTGAAGTCTTCTCTTCTGCCCATGATGTAATCCTGGATAGGCCAAGTTGTCTGTGATACCCTGGCTCCTCATCTTGATCCACAGTCTTGATCTGGTGTAATGCAAGTGAGGTCTTCTTTCTTAATCCGGAGCTGCCGCTGCCCACTGCCGCTGAAAATAAAAAAACGCTACAGGTTCATCTTCTGTATTCTCATCGCTGGCAATGAGCGGCAATTAGGGTTCCCAGGGATCCTTTTTATAGCCCAGGAGCAGACCTGTGAGGTCAACCATTCATGGATAGAATGGTAGCCATACTACTAATGTAAAGTATGGAACTAAATATTCAACCACTAATCAAAAAAAAAAAAAAAAGAACATGGACTAACCTACCATTAACTATAATGGGAAGAATAAATCTACATAAAATGATCTTCCTTCCAAAATCCCTATACTACTTTCGACAAGCACCAATAATGCTAACAAAAACATTTTTCAAGTACTTAGGGCAAAATTTAATAAAATCAAAAATATCAATATCAAACAATTTTTACTGATGTTGCCGATATCAAATGATTTTTGCTGATATCGCAATATCGATAATATTGCTATCACGATATTGAAATTTGATCACAATTTTTAATCTATGTATTTACAACAGTGTAATGACTATGTACCAAGATGTAAAGGGAGTAGGAGGATGCTGGCGTATACCACACTATCCTTGGCGCTAGCTGACTTAGGGCGCGGAGTCTAAGGTACCCTCCGGTCTTCACCTTTA
>WMED01002339.1:0-14756 GCA_019650415.1 Pipa parva
GAAGAGAAGAACCTATAATCTTCTCAGCCGTTCTTACAGTCCTTTGTAGAGATGTGCGCTCAGATTCCGTACAGGCCGAGTACCACACCGTGAAACAGTTGGTCAAAATACTTTCAATGGCTCCTCTGTAGAAGGTGGTCATGATTGAGGTTGAAGCTCTTGCCCTCCTTAGTTTGCGGAGAAAGTAGAGGCGTTGATGGGCCTTCTTGATCAGAGACGATGTGTTGGTGGACCAGGATAGATCTTCAGAGATGTGAACACCCAGCTTGGTGTTAATCACCCTTTCCACAGCAGCACTGTTGATGGATAAGAGGGCATGTTGTGCATGGTTGTTTCTGAAGTCTACAACAATTTCTTTGGTCTTATCAGTGTTTAACAAGAGGTTGTTGAAACTACACCAAGAGGTCAGTTGGTTCACCTCACTTCTGTAGTGAGTCTCATCATTGTTACTGATGAGTCCCATTACAGTCGTGTCATCCGGAAACTTGATGAAGAGGTTGGAGGAGTGATGTGGAGAGCAGTCATGGGTGAGCAGAGTGAACAGAAGAGGGCTCAGCACGCATCCTTGGGGGGCCCCTGTATTTAGAGTGATGAAGCTGGATGAGTTACTGTCAACCCGTACTGCCTGCCAACTCCCAAGTTGTGGAATTGGTGAATAGACACAAATTCATGCATTTACATGATTGTTCGCACTTTGATGATTAACTGGAGCTGCAGATAACCATGTTTTATGAAGATAAATAAATTAGAAATTACCAATACAGCCTGTATGTTTTATAGAGTTTTCACTGATAAAAGGATGAATTGGTAAAACCATGCCTTTAAAACTAATATGTATAAAATACATATAATGCAGGGCTGATAGGATATTAGCTCATTGTATAGCTGGACTGAAAACCTTTGCAGTCTATAGTGCAGTCTCAGAGCACATTAGTAACAGGCTTTGCAGTGTGGGGGAGGGGTATAGTTAAATTCTGATAAATACATCATATGAAATTGCAACTGTCTTACACACAATCCAAATTCAACAATGCAGTGATCTGGACTATAAATTAGATTTATTTACCAGTTGTAACAATATTTTTAAGTCAACCTGTTTTTTGCCAGTCCCTTAGAAGTACAGGGTGAGAATGTGCAGGGTCACTGACCAAGGAAAGAGGCGTATTTAGAGAATAAAGATGTCTGCCTCCAGTGGCAACTTTACAGGCATCAGTATTCACTTGCTGTTTGTGCTGCTTGCGCTTATGAGCTGTTGCAGTAAGCCCTATATATAAGGCACATCATTTTTAGCCTAAGTTTTTCTGAGGCTTTAGTTTTGCTTAAGGAGATAAGCCTCAAGAATGTACAAGTCATTAAAAATCCTATCAGCTTCACCTGCTTGATCTTTCTTTGACTAAAGGACCAGTAACACATAAATAAAAATTCCCATGTTAGATAGGCATGACACATTCAAATACTGCACTTATTAAAATGTTATCTTTGAAGTTAAATTCATGAATTTTATTGCTTTCTGTCTGTATTATCTTTAATGATAGAAGCCATGTTGTTAAACAGACCAAGCCTAAATATCTTACTATATATATATATATATATATATATATACTGGGTTTTTTTAATTAAAAAGGACAGCAACAGCAAAAATAAAAATGCCTTGAATGTATTTATAGGAACTATACATTCTGGGGGTTATTCACTAAGGTCTGAATTAGACTTTCGAATTTGCAAACAGCGGATTCCCATAGCAAATCCGCTACACTTTCCCCATTGTAAAGTCTTGACAATTTTTCAATGTTAAGATTGCGACAATTTTCCCATAAGAAAGTCGCGACTGCAACAATATTCTCATTATAAAGGCACAACTGTGACAATATTCTCATTATAAAGGCTCATTATAATTCTCATTATAAAGTAGCAGCCTATTGCGACTGTCTTTATCTGGCAAATTTGCACCTATACGCAACAATTTGGACTTTAGTGAATAACCCCCTCTATGTGTGCTTTCAGGAATTCTAAATTGTCTATGAAGTGTGATATTTAGCTTTAAATATTGGGCTTCCAGGCACCTGAAAATACCGGGTAAGATATAAGGTTTAACAACATGGTTGCTATCACTGAATGTAAAACAGACAAAAAAAAGCAATACAATTCATTAATTTAACTTCAAAAGTAAATTTTTTTACAAATACTGCATAGGTATAAACTCCCATGCTAATCCAACTAGCATATTTTTTTGGTTTTACTGATTTGTTTATGTAAACTGCAGTGTTTATATGATGACAGTTTAATGTTCTTGTAAATTAATATTCCCCTCCGCCCATTACTGCAGTTTTTGCTGAGTCTGAGATCTTGCTTGGACTGGTTCTGGAGGGTTACACTGTTACATAAAACTGATAGCACAGTATATAAATAAACATCTCATTCATTCTAATGCATTTGTGACTGATTAGGTGTTTGGGCATACATTTATACGAAACATATTTGGTTTATATCCTTAATGTTTTTGTTTACCTTGTTCAGTTTCATGTTTGCTCAATGCAGTTCCGTCTTGCATGACCTAGTTTATTGGCCTTAAGGCACAGCGTAATAACAGAGGCTTATTAGAGGATTGTTAATATAATGCGATGTTTAGAGCTGTTGGCTGAAGATATCGCACAAACTACATTTAGGCAGCTGCCTAGGTATGGTAATTTAATTTAGCATTTTGTTAATGGTCAATAATGTTTTAACTACATTTATTCCAAAGTTAAGTAGAATATTGGAAATGTGGAACAGCTTTTGCTATATTGAAGCATAGCTTGTAGAGTGGAGCACTGTGTTAGCCATAGATATAAGCAGAGACAAGTATAGTATAGTATAGGTCAGGGGTGGCAAACCTTTTTGGCACTGAGTGCCAAAAAGGTGATGTCACCCACGAGTGCGTCCCTCGAAGTGCCAGTGCTGGCGAGTGACGTCATCACGCCAGCACTGGGGGAGGGGCGCACATGCGTCGGGGGAGGAGAACTCCCCTGTTCGTGTGTGCTTCTTCAGTGCAGGCCACGCAGGGCTGGTTCTAGCACTGGGCGATGTGGGCAACTGCCCAGGGCGCAATCTATTTGAGGGGCGCTGTCACCCACATCGCCCCTTACCTCCTCTAGCATTCCAGCGACTCTCCTCCTCTGAGCGCTGCTCCACTCATTGTGTAGCGGCGCTCAGAGGAGTAGCATCACTGGAACGCTGGTGGAGATGAGTGAGGAACGCCGGGGCGGGTGTGTGTGCCCGGGGGGGGGGTGTGCATGTGCGCGCCAGGGCGATTTGGCCAGGGCGCCCATAGGGCCAGAACCGCCACGGATCCGGCCTGAAAACTGTCAGATTGGGTACATGGCCTGTATTGAAGGCAGGGTTTGGCAACGGCTCACGTGCCCTCTCTGGGATGCGTGCCATAGGTTCGCCATCCCTGGTATAGGTGATACCTTTTATTGGCTAACTGAATAGATGGTAAATGCAAGCTTTCCACACTACTTAGGTCTCTTCTTCAAGCATGGCAAGGAATAAAAAAACTAAAGAGTGTCAAATTTATCAGTTTAACATCCTGACATAAAAAAAGACTGCAGGTACAATTTGGTGGATTTTTTTTTAATTGCATTACTGTAACTTCACAATTAAACAATTGTTTGACATTCCTTATTACATCTGTACCAGTTTGTGACTTTGTAGTTTGCACTGTTGTTTTACTGATAATATTTCACTGTATAGCACCAATCTGTTACTTTTTAGCTTTGATGTTAAATTGATTAGATTTCATTGTTTTGTTCCAGTCTGTGATTTTTTTTGATGTCAGGATGTTAAACCGATAACATAACATAGTAATGGTGTACCAGTTTCTTTATAAATTGGTCACTCTTAAAGGAGACTTAAAGGCATAAAAAAAAAAAAAACTTATTAAAAAACTTGCTTTATATTGAGTTGAATCATTACAGTCACAGCATGAACTGCGCTGTAGTTACCTGGCACTGATGCTTACTTCACAGCGCAGGCTGACAGAGAAGCCAGCGCAAAGCTCCTCCCACATGGTTCACTGGCCTCACACATCATCACGCTCATTGCGGGGAGCGTTCCCATTGGCTCCCACAATGAATGTGATGACTTTTCAATCATTTTTCATTGCCGATAAACCAAGTGGGAGGAGCTTCTCCCCTGGCTTCTGCATCAGCCTGTGCTGTGAAGAAGCATCGGTGCCGGGAAATTACAGCACAGTTCATGCTGTGACTGTAACGATTCATCTCAATATAAGGTGAGTTTTTTTATATACAATTTTTTTTTGTACACCTTTAGGTCTCCTTTAAGTTTTTTGTTAAATGCCATGCCTGAACAAGAGACCTAAGTAGTCTCAGTAGCATAACTTCAGTCATAACTTCATTATCTAATAGCAAGTTTCTCGCTGTAGTATAGAAAAGAACAAACATGTTTACACAGGTTAGAGATATGTAAACTCATAAAGTATAAGAAATGATAACAGATAAGTAAATACTATAATAAATGCTTGGCACTTACAATACAAATCAATATTTTACTGATACTGTTGAAAATGTAAAGGGACTATCACATTAATTGACTACTTAAGGTTATTTTATATTCATTTAGAAATACATATGATTATATTGGTTCAATGGTGACAACTACTTTATTAGTTGTTTACGGGACATTTTTCATCACATGGTCGATACGCTTTTTTTTATACTTATGCTTTTGCCCAGAAGTAAAAGCAGTACTCATCTTGCAACTCTATGAAACAATCTGCAGACAAACTGTGGGGACTTCCTGTGATGCTTTTCCACTTCCTCCTGAACACTTCATATAGTGATTTGTCCCTGGAATGTGTCTGAATCTCAACATCTCCACCCTATATCAATGCAGTCAGTTCCAAGAATAGGTCACAGAGCGTTGCACTGAATCCCAGCCACTTCCCCTCTACTAGGCCTCTCCAGCCAGAAATGTTGAAATTTATGAGATAATCCAGATAATGGATTTTTATTCTTTCCTTGGTCCCATGAACAAAGACGAGTTATAGAAAACAAGAAAGTAGTGGCAATTTTTATAGCACCAGGATATAATGCCCATGAAAGCACAAAAAGTAACATTTTCAATCTAAACAACTCATTTTTCTCCAACGATCGCATCAGTTTTCCATAATCTCAGATGGTAAGGCCTGACTATTCACTTTGCTGTAAAATGCATAAAAGTGCCAGCAAACAGCCTCAGAGAGCCCCCAATTGACTTTCCTGAAACACAGCCAGCAACCGCATCCCCTTCTCTCACTAGACTTTTGATGGCAAGAAAAATCTGGTTGGGAAATGTTTTGCCATTGGCTAGTGAGAGAAGTGGACACAGTCATCAGTTATATCAGTGGAGGGATCTGTGAGACTGATCAACAATGGTTTTATGCATTTTTCCTACATGCAATTTGTGTTCCTTGATAATGGTTTAACCAACCTTAAAGGGGAACTATAGTCAGATTACATCTTTACGTATGCAGCACTATACCTTAGTGAGAATGGGTTTCTCCTTAGTAAATGACATAGTACTGCATATTAAAAATATGTAATCTGACTATGGTTCTTTAAAGTACCAGGAACATCAAAAAAATAAAAATTTACCTTTGCATTGGCATGGCAGTTATTCAGGTACAGCACTTACAAAAATGTTGTAGCTGAAATTACATCCATGAATTTTATTGTTTTCTGTCTGTTCTTATCGTTACTGAGAGCAGTCAAGTCGTTAAACAGACCTCACCCAGTCCCATTTTTTTCTATGGTGCTTTACATATATCATATACAGGATGTGTGCCCTAAAACCTGATTTTTAAAGCTAAATATCTTACCTTGTGCACAATTTCAAATTTTTGGAAGCACAGATTAAATATATAGTAATTATAAATGCATTCAAGGCATTCTCAGTTTTGATGTTACTGTCCTTTTAAATAGCACAATGTTTAACATACACCTCTATATTTTAAATGTTCAGTGATGTTTTTTTCTAATAAAGACCACTTTTAGCAGACATTGCGGCCCCCTTCACTATTGTTTATACAAACATTACAAATAATAAGCTAAGGAATATTAAAACTATGATAAACAATGTTTCCTTTAGGCTAGGTTGACACTAGTGTATTATGTGCTGCGTGAACCTAATCTAATTTACACTCTTTTTAATCTTATCTTTTAATTAACAGGAAAAATATACTTTGGCACTCCTTATTTATGATAAGCTACTTTTGGCACTCCTTATTCATGATAACCTAACCACAGACCTGCAGTGTGTTTTAGAGGATCAATAATATAAAAACTAAAGCTACAATTCTTAGCTTTCACTTATTTATTAGCATTTTTAAAATGCATTAAACTTTCATTTTAAACAGTGATGGTGAGTTTAGTAGATCAGAAGCAGTAACATTACCCAGTGTAAACACTAGAAGCATAAAGTTAGTATTTAAATTGGCAAAGCAGTTATTCCTACATTATACAGGTAGAAACCTAGGAAGTCCTATCTGTCATCCGGAATGTAGCAGCTGTTCTGAAGAACAAAGGTGTCAACGTCATCACGCCTGCTCCAGATATACGTAGTGATGATTACAGCACTCAGAGTTCACCCAATGCTGAGCGGCAAAATCATCACTGTGCATGTCAGGAGCAGGTGTGATGACGTCGACGCTTCTCTGCACCGCCGATGCTGGTTAGGAGGGGGAGCCAGAGTGCAGCTTCATAGCTGTACCGATCACTATGAAACTGCCTTCATTCTTTAGAACAGCTGCTCCTTTCCCCATGATAGTCAGGACTTCCCAGCTAGTGCCAGATATATTTTAGAAAATATTAATTACATTTCTAACTTCCCCTTTAAGTTGAATTCCTCCTTTTTAAAAAAATTGTTTTTATTGTATATTGCTTTTTGTTTTTCTGTTTGCTGGTCAAGCTTTCTGGGGGCTCTTCAGTTCCATGTATTATCTACTCCTTCCCCTTGAAAGTTATTGGATAAGAGTAGAGGGATTTTTACTTAACAGAAAATGACAACCAGGAATATAACTCAAAATAGTAGTGGTAACATTTTCAAAATTAAATGACTCAGGTTTTGTATGAAGACCTGCTTTGATAAATATTACACATATTAAGTGAAGATGGTAAATGTATGTATGTATAATTTTATTTATAAAGCGCCACAAATTTACGCAGCGCTGTACAATTCAGCAATACAAATATAATACAGACATGGGAAAATTGCATTGTACGATACAAGTGATTAAATTACAAGCATAAAATCATGAGGATATATCACTTTGAGGGGGTTATTCACTAAAGTCTGAGGGGGTTATTCGCTAAAGTCTAAATTGTTGCGTATAGGTGCGAATTCGCCAGATAAAGACAGTCGTAATAGGCTACTACTGTCACAGTCGCATCTTTATAATGAGAATATTGTCGCAGTCGTGACTTTATTATGGGAAAATTGTCGCAATCTTAACATTAAAAAAATGTTGCAACTTTACAATGGGGAAATTGTAGCGGATTTACGATGGGAAACCGCTAGTTGCGAATTCAGCAGTAAAATTCGCACCTTAATGAATAACCCCCTGAATTGTCGCATAATGGTGTGAATTTGCCAGCTAACGATGGACGCACACTACCCACTAGAAGGCTACTATTCATTATGGGAATATTGTCATGGCCACAACTTTACTGTGGGAATATTGTTGCAGTCGAGACTTTACTATGGGAATCCACAGTTTAGTGAATAAGAAGTAGAGAATCAGGGAGTAGCCACGCGAAGTGAGGAGAATTCACTTCGGCACTTGAATTCACACTTTAGTCAATAATTCCCCTAAATGCCTGGTTGTGATTGAAACAAGAGGATAGAGGACCCTCTCTGCAGAGCTTGCAATCTAAATAACATTTTAGAGATTAGTTTGCTTTTAAGATACAGTCTGTCTGCAATTATAGAGCTTACATGGCTAAAAATTCACTGACATTGTTTATTATAAGATGTGTAAACTTATTTCCTGTAAAGGAAACACAGAGGTGATTTGCCTTCTAGCCCTGATGACAGCAAGGAATGATCTACATACATTTCTTTATCATATGTTTATGACCATTTCTGATTTCTGTCCATTTTAGAACTTTAAATGGCAGTACAATGTGTGAGCAAGGTGGAGCTGAGCGTTTCCTGCAGCAATCTTCTGGATCGTGATGTCAGCTCCAAATCGGACCCTCTTTGTGTCCTGCTTATGAACTCCAGCAGTCAGCACTGGTTTGAGGTAATGCCGCAAATCATAAAATACATCTTTGATGAACATTTTGTTTAGTTAGTTCTGTAAATGGCAGCTGTCAGAGGAACATCTGCTAGAGTGGTCAAATACTGGAAGTGTGTGTGGGTGGAATACAGGTGAGATACCCGCAGAACAGAAGGTGCACACTGCCACTCCTGCCACTCCTTTAAGATGGAGATTTCCCTGCTGCTCTGCAAAGCTGTAATAATAATAACAATTCAATTGTATGCCAGATATCCCCAAGGAAAAAGGTAGCCTAGATCTTTATACAGACCATAACTGTAAAGAGCCTTACCATCTGCAATAAGATTGAATTAAACAGTTGGTGTTGGAAGTAGGAGAGCTTTGCATTGCGATCAAAGGTTAAAATCCTTCTTTACTTGTATCCTAACATGTATATTTCATTTTACACACTATATAGGGGAGCAGTATCTATGCAGGGCATGTCCATTTAATCCCTGACTGTTATACCTTGTATTGAACATGTTCTACTTGCTCTTATTATACTCATCTACTGTTTAAGGACAGGATCACACTGGCTGCTTTCTAGCTGAGTTGTTTTTAATTAGGCACAGTATTGTCTATGGCACGACCGTTCCACGGGGGTCGAGAACCGCTGCAGCACCCGGAAGTGCCCGCAGGACCCTTCTTATAAGGGTTCCTGCGGGTTGTGTCGGCTGAAAACGTCACCACGTGACGCGCGTACGTGATGACGTTTCGCCCAAACATCACCACGTGACACGCGTACGTGATGACGTTGGGGCGAAACGTCACCACGTGACATCACAGCCGGGGTCGCGGTTCTCAAAAGGTTGAGAACCGCTGGTCTATGGTGTAAAACACTATGGCCTGTGTGGATTATCAAATAGGAAACAATGGATACTATTTTTCCAGCTCAGCTATAAAGCAGTCAGTGTGGCCCTGGCCTTAAACAGCAGATGATACCTCAGTGCATGTTGAGCTTTTATAGGAAGGAAATGTATAACGTGTTCCATATATGTTCTAAGAGTCAAATCAGATTGACTTTATGACCTTGTCCGCAGTGTGGCTGACCATTAGGAAATGCTTGGGTTTTAAATACGTTTACATTCCACTAACTTTCTTTCTACAGGAAGTTGCATCTTGTAGCGAGACAACATCTCCATTTACTATAGATCACTGTTTATTTATTTTAGGTTGGAAGGACAGAAAGGCTAAAGAATTGCCTGAATCCCAAATTCTCCAGAAAGTTTGTCATTGATTATTACTTTGAGGTGGTTCAGAAGCTGAAGTTTGGAGTGTATGATATTGACAACAAAACTGTCGACTTGGGCGATGATGATTTCCTGGGAGAATTTGAATGTACCCTGGGGCAAGTGAGTACAACTGTGTAGCCACGTGATTAGAATTTATTCCCACACTGTAATAAGTATAAGTATGTGATAAGTAGAACATGCACTACATTTACTGAGCTAAGTTAAAGGATATCTTGGCCTTATCATTTTTAACCGTGTCTATCAGCTGTAGGGGAAATTGGATACTGGGATATGCTATTATTTTTTTTTTTATTAACCCTGTTTTTTTTTGTTTTTTTTTATATCTAGCCAATCTAAAGCTGTAAGCATTATTATGTTATGGTAATAATTTGTGCTAATAGAAGTATCTGTTTAGTCATGAACGTGCAGGTTGGAGGTCTGATTCAGGGTAGAAACTACTGCAGGTCCACAAATAGGGGCTCTTTATCAAAGTAAAATAAGGGGATTGTTGCCTTGTTTTCAGCCTTTTGTTACTGCTACTGTTATATACTCTTGGTGTTTTATTAAAACTGGGTTTTGCTGCAAGAGGCAATATAAGCGCTCATACTGCCTTTGTTAATTCCTCTGAGGTATCTGAGCTCACAGGTTCATGTTTAAACCTACCCAGCCCCATAATGTTTATTAGCTCTGAGACTGAAACATCCCACATTATGCCCCTGCATGTAGTTACAATTTAAACACTGAAATAAAGCATAATATTAACCTGTGTACTGAGCCAAATGATGTATCCATTTTTATGTGTGTTTGTCCTAGGTTGTTGCCAGTAAGAACCTCACAAGACCCCTTCTACTAAAAAATGGCAAGCCAGCAGGAAAAGGATCAATCACAGTGAGTGAATTACTTCTTTCTTTTTCTCATGTTAATATATCAGTGATGCCCAACCTACAGCCCGCTGAAGTCTGAATTCTGAAGTCCAAATTGGTGCGTATAAGTGTGAATTCGCCAGTTAAAGACAGTCGCAATAGACTGTTACTGTTGCAGTCACGTCTTTATAATGAGAATATTGCCACAGTCGCCACTTTACTATGGAATATTATCACAGTTGTAACTTTACAACAAAAGGTGTACAAGTTGCGACTTTGAAGCGACCCATGAAACGCTTGTCGCAAATTTCTATGGCTCCCAAGCCAAAAAAGGTTGGGGATCACTGTAATATATCATGAGTGTCAGTGATGCATAAATATGCATCTGCTAGTTCCCTAGAACTTTTTATCAGCCAATTAAGGGCAAAGCCCCAGTATGTAATTTCCCATGTACATTTGCAGCTAAATACAAAAAAAAAATTCCAGCAAGATCCCCCATTTACTAAACTGAAGCTGTACTCCGAGTGCCTCCTGCTTTGTCACTGGATGTTATACCCATGCAAAGAAATGCATATTAGGTCCTTAGTTTTACATATAGGGGGTTATTGACTTAAAGTCCGAATTGTCACATAAAGGTGTGAATTTGCCACTTCCCAATATTTGGGTGTTCAGGAAACTCTGCGATGTGGTGAATTCGCTAGCTAACAACAGTTGCACACTACACAACAGATGGCTACTGTTGCAGTCATGACTTCATTATGGGAATATTGTTGTGGTAATGACTTTACTATGGGAATATTGTAGCGGTTGTGACTTTACTATGAAAATCCGCTGTTTAGTGAATAAGGGCGTTGCCACCCAAAGTGATGAGAATTCACTTCGACAGTCAAAGTCTCACTTTAGTCAATAATCCCACAAATGTTAACAGCTTTACCAGTTTCCTGCATATATTGGTGCTTTTGGATTATGCCCTCAGTGGCATCAGCCCAAACTCATTTACTAAATCTGGCATGAGAGTTTTGAATGCTGATTAAGATTACAGCGCTGCGTAAACTTGTGGCGCTTTATAAATCAAATTATACATACATACAAGATGTTTTGTGGGATATTAAGAGGAAAATGTCTCACTGGACAAAGAAACAATTTGGCAAGTTATTGAAAACCCTAAAAAGTAACTTAAAAATACAAAAGGAAAAGTAATACTATTTAGCTGGGTGAAACTCATTGGGGGTTACTCTCTAAAGTCCAAATTCGACTGTCGAATTCTCAAAACAGCGAATTCCCATAGCAAATCCGCGACTGCGACAATCCTCCCATTGTAAAGTCTCGACTGCAACAATTTTAAAGTTGCCACAATATTTCCATAGTAAAGTCGCAACTGCAACAATATTTTCATTGTAAAGACATGACTGCGACAGTAACAATCTATTGCGACTGTCTTTAGCTGGTGAACTCCCATCTTTACGTGACAATTCGGACTTTAGAGAATGACCCCCATTATGTTTTGCACACTTCTTTCTATTGTAGAATGCTAAATATATTAAGGGGGTAGTTCAGCAAGCAGCGAAGTGAGCTACGATGCATTTGGCTCACTTCGCAAATGGTAGTATGCGCATGCTGATGTCCTGTCTCGGCATCATAGCTCACTTCACTGCTTGCTGAATTCCCCCCTAATTCTCTAAATACAATTTTATAGAATAATTTCTCTATGTTACTCCATTAATACATCCATATAGATGACTGTGCAGAATTCTTAGGCACCCTAGCTTTGTATGTAAATTCTGTATTAAATGTCAACATCTTCAACATTAGAGTCTTTATAAAAGACTGAATATTTCAGAATTTTTTTTAACAAACTAGTTTCATTATATATTGGTATAATATCCAAAAATACCTATAAATAATATAAAGATTATTGTTTCTGGTATTTGCCCAGAAGCAGCTTGGAATTATAAGATTCAACAGCATTTTTATATTGATTTGATGGGTGGACCTAAGAGAGAACTTCTTGGATCCATTTATGTGCTCTTGGAACAGATCTTGTAGCTCATAGAGGAGTATGGGCGGATGGATATGGTGATATTTTATGGGTGTCAAGTACCAGTGATATCCAAAATCAGTAAGAAAAGAATGCATCCTAAAACCTGACAAAAGGTGGCGTTACCCACTGAAACGTCCCCATTATATATCCATATACTATTTGTTCAACACCTGGCACAAAACTTACCTACAGCGTCTGTGCAGTTCTTACATTTTCTCCAATGTATTTTCATTTAAGTCTGTCCCCAACCTCCATTATATTCCACTATTAAGAATAAAAAAACAATGATTTAATAATTTTTATAATATAGTTCATAAAAAAAAAAAACTTCTGCAGCCCTTCTAAGCAATTCCTGATCCTTCACAGTCTTGTGTTGTCTAACCAGTGGCTTGTAGATGGCTGCACAGTACAGATTGAAGAGGCTTGGGAAGGCAGAGCGCTATTTGTAATTGAATATCAGCTCTCATAAGATCTACACACTTTACTAACAGATCGTGATACATGGCTGCCTGATCTTCCCTTTCTGTACCAAGCAACCTTCTGCAAACCTTCAGCTGCACAGTACGCAATGGGGAGGAGAGGGCAGGCAGCTAGGTTTCTCACTAGAATTTATTATCTCTCAGTAGGGCAACAGAATTGTTAAATTAAATATTATAAAAAGTATGAAATCCTTTCTCCTTATTATTAGTTTTTCACTTTAAAATGTCCCATGTGTGCCTTTTGATATACTATAAATATAGTGTATCCAGGGTGCGATCTGGCTAGGAGATGGCAGCTTTAGTGTGAGAGAGAGGAGATGGCAGCTTTAGTGTGAGAGAGTGTGTGTGTGTGTGTGTGTGTGTGTGTGTGTGTGTGTGTGTGAGATAGGAATTAGAAAAGTAGATTGTAAAACAATGTAATTTGTTTCACTTCTGATAAAGTTATAGTATGTTTTGTGCTTTGGCCTCTGGTATACAAGGTATTTTGCTGCACATGTTTTTCATGTACGGGAAAAAGGCTCCCATAACTCCCCATTTATACCAAAATACCACTAGTTGTAAAGTATGCCACAGCCAGTTTTAACTATAAACAACCATGCAAGGTGTCTCGAGTGTTAGAGGCTATGACGCATACATCGTTTGTGTACTGTACACCCTTGATGAGTTATTGTCACAGTGATTAAAATAAGAAGCCTATGCAAAGACAAAAAAAAATGATTCTCAGAATACCAGTTCTGTGAAAACTGTATAATTTCAGTCACAAAAAATGTACAATCTACTATTGCATTCCATTCTGTTTTTATCCATGTAGATATCTGCAGAAGAAGTGAAGGATAACAGAGTGGTCCAGTTTGAAGCCGAAGCAAGGAAATTGGATAACAAGGTATTTTGCTTAATCTGATCTAATATTTGTAGATTTCAGTCAGTGCAGCAGTGGAGCAGAACCACAATCACCAGTGCACTGTGGTGAAACTGTACATGCTACCCAATACCAAGATAAATTCATGTGCATAGAGCTAGTCAAAGTGGACAGTGTCTATGCTGTCTGATCCCTTGGTCCAAAGGGCAAGTACTGGTTCTTGTGGAGTTTGTCTTCAAATATGAGTGGTTTTATTTCATTTAGCAGAATCATTTAAACTTCTGAGGAACAAATAGTTATGAAGGGAGAAATATCCCTCTTACTATCAGCTGATGATCCAACAGTGGTGACCTCCATTGATCCCACACTTGACCCAGTGATCACAAGGTTGGGTGAAAATTAATTTTAATTAAAAACATATTGTCAAATTAAGTCATGAGGCTGCCAAATGTCTCCAGGCCT
Organism: Pipa parva; assembly: GCA_019650415.1. NCBI lineage: Eukaryota > Metazoa > Chordata > Amphibia > Anura > Pipidae > Pipa > Pipa parva. Next base: position 14,230 of record WMED01002339.1, read on the forward strand.
TTAATTAATACCCTCTACTTCTGATCTCTGTGAGTTATTTATTTCAACCAGCCACTCCATACATATGTAGTTATGAACATTTCCAGATGTATTGGGCACTCATTATGTACCTTAGGCTCACACCTCTCGTGTATTAGAACATATAACAACCCAGCAAGATGGGTGTGGGAGGATAGTCAACAGCATCTGAAGAATCTGCTTTTAAAAATACGTAAGGCATCTTGGGAGTGTTTTATTGCTTACCTTGAGCTGCTCTCTGATTGGGTTAATTTAGTCTATAGTTTGTTATGGGATTGCACATTAGGGGCTACAAATCTCCACTACCTGTAGTTGCACTAGTTTGTTACAAGTCTTTTTTTTTTTTTTTTTAAACTTCCACTAAATCTTTGCTAAACCTTCCATACATAACCTAAGGGCATCAAGAAGTGAACCTGGGTGTGCTTCACAGCTCATGATTGAAATGTTGATTAAGCTTAATGTAACAGTAAACATTATTATTGAGTCCCTCTACTGAACATGTTAACATC